>JAMBLF010001195.1:0-128787 GCA_030578115.1 Leucoptera coffeella | reverse complement strand
AAAAAAATACTCAAAAACTGCAGGTTCCGATGTAAAATCTTGAGTGTGATATGCAAATGGATTGCTAACTAACTGTCTTTATTATCGACATGATTGACTATTACTACTATTACTAATTACTATTACTAAAGATAAATATAATATTACCTTGTTCATAATATGGCACCTATATTAATTTCATATCAATTCCATTATGGATTTAATGAAAACGAGCAGATATTGTGTATTATTTCGGTCCATCGTAAAAGGCATTACATGTCGAAATAGGAAGTAAGAGTATATTTATATATACAATACAAAAGTGCTTTATTTCCCCTTCATGTTACATCGCCATGGGACGTCTAATATAGCTTTTTGTTCATTTGTGTGTTTTTGGTTAATAATGTTTTGTTGCAAAAAATCCGTATGTTATTTTCATTTCAATCATGATACCTATACGAGTTCGGTTTAAGAACAATTCAGAAGTTAATAATAAATCATTTATACTACTAGATAAACCGATACCATGAGATGGACAAAAGCTTGAAGACAAAATCTACCATCAGTTTTCTTTGGCATAACTAATCGGAATATTATGCGATTAACGTATAAAATATTTGCGATAAATTGTTAATTATCAACCAACTGATTAGAAAGATGGAGTTAAGAATTAATATAAATATTATAAGGTTTGTATATACATAGTTAAGAATACATATTTATTTGTTCTAATTACGTCACCCTTTATCAATATGGCGTCTATCTGACTGTCATATGTCTTATTAGTTATTATATGTGCCTATTATTCATTGCATCATATACGCTTACTTTCTTTTACTCATTCATACAATGTTGTCATTGTTTATATAAGACCACTTACTAGTTTGTTTTTGAAAAAACATATGAAAACAAAGTTAACTAATTAATGAATGACACATACATAAACTTAAGAAAATTCTCGGTAGAATTGGACTTTTTTAACTCTTCAATCACATGACATATAGATAAATTCGATTTAAGTATTCTAATGAAATATAACATCGTAAATCAATAATCGCCATTTGTTTTTCATCTCTCAACATCAAATACGTCAGTGATAGGATAGTGAAACGAGAATCTTTCAATGATTTAATCACACGACAATCGAAAAGCCGTCTAAAAGGCTTATAAAAGATACAAGCAAAAACCCTGCACAGTTCTCCTTGAAATATCTTAGAAAACAAGTTAACCATAAAGTATAAGATTACAGCAATATATTAGAAAACTTACCAGAAACCCATGATCCATTGAAACTAGAAGCGGAGTAGGCCCCACTAATAATATCATTCAGCTCAATCTCCCCACTTCCAGTAACCGGCGGATCAGTAACAGGCGCTACTGTAGTAGTCGTTGTCGTTGTAGTAGTCGCTTCAGTAGTCGTCGAATATTCACTGGTCGTTGGTCCTTCAGTAGTGCTTGTCACTATAGCTTCGGCCGTTCCATTGTCACTGCTAGCTACACCTTCGTTACCCGACAGTAGAACTACTAAAGTTACTACTGCAGCTAGAACTACTACCATTGCTACTCCAGCTATGGCGTAGGTTAGTGTCTTTTTCCGTTTAGCTGACACTAGCACCTGTGGGATAATAAAGTGTTTAGATGGTTAACTCAATGCGAGATACTTGAAATGATTAGATAAAGGTCTGTTTGCTCTAGGTGATTGAACCTTGTAGTTGAATGTGTTATAGTAAATATGTGACCTATAATGCATGTTTAAAACTATAAAGTCTTCTAAAATTATTAAGAAGAAGAAGAACGAAGGGGGTTGATGATCTATCTGATCATATGCTGAGTTTATTGTTGTTTATCCAAATAATGTTGTTGGTAAATCTAGCCACTCGTCAAATCGCAAAAATGGTATTAACTGCATATAAATAAGAAACTGTATAAAAATTACAACCTAAGTCAAATTTTAAATTAACAACTTAAAATAATATTTTTATGAGGTAATAAGATTCTACTTTGATATTATAAAAAGGCTTTACGTGAAATTATTACGTTTTATCCGTTTCAGTGTAACTGTGAATGAATCTTGCTATGTAGGTATGTACTGTTTTGACATTTTGATACAAAATTTAAGAAAGTAATAAAGTAAAATAAGTAAAGTTGTAACGCTAGACTTCCGCAATTATGTTTACAAAAGCAAGTGAACCAAAGTACAGATAACTATTACTATACTACCAAAGTAAGATAACCTTTGATAGCACAAAGACGGAATACGATGGGTCATTGATTGGCTTGAAACATGAAATAATTTTGTCTGTTATACTGCCTCTGCCCAAAACGTGATTTTGCCGCTTTGAGTGATCGGTTCTCAGAAAGTCTACTTGTGACAATACTTAGACAACGTGACTCTGGTTGAATGAAATATTATCGAGAATTTAGTACAAATATAACAAAATATGTATATTTAAAACTTTATCGACAAAGTTTTGTTAGGATGAGGATATAGGTAAGACCATGCTCGCTGACATAACATAGGTACAAATTATTAGGCCCGTCTCATAGGCATTTAAATTTATGAATTTAATAAAGCCAAAACAGAATAGGTCACTTTTCATTAAGTCAGCTAGAAAATTTAGGTTGGAAAATAGGTGACAGATTGCTAGCCTATCACCTAATAGATTTCATTTACTCCTAGTCTTTCGGTCGCCGCCTCCGATATGACCGGAAGAACGTCAGTTAACATTATTATTACGGCCCAAACTAGTGCGGAACTAGGATCCCAGACGAATAATAAATGATAAATATAATAGAGATATGGTAATAATGATAATAGAGATATGGTGCATCTAATACCTGGTCACTGGTGCCCATTTCCATCGTGGAGTTATTGGCCGTCGCCATGATGGTGAGCCTTCAAGATCACCTGGAACAAAGAACATATGTTTTAAATACATACATGTGGAAGGAAAGATGTACGAATTGCAACACTGCAGGAACGACGAGTGACAGAGAAAACGGATGTGACAGAGAGAGAACGACGGGAACTGAAAGACGACGGAGTGAGTGCGAGAGCTAAGAAAATATAATATTCAAATAAAAGAAGCAATCTGTACTGAACAAACCTGTTTTTAATCAATCCCTGCTACATACATATATCAACGTAGAAGTGACTAATGTTAATTCGTGGGGTAGATTTCTTGTTCAACAATTTTGGATTAGATTTCCACCATAGTAGCATGAATGTATGTATAATTAAACGTTGTGGTGAGGGAAAAGCATTAGTGAGGGACAAAATCACGTACGTACATGCATACATACATACGATACTCAATACCTTCGAACACATTGTTGAACACCTTCGTTGCTGAATTTGGTTAAAAGTTACTTTGACGAAACCAACCAACAAATACCTTAAAATATCGAAGATGGTCTCTCTTAAGTATCCAATTACAACAAATATTTCCATTCCTATATCGACTAGTCTGGGTTTTAACTAGAACGTTATCAGGCGCAATGTAATTTCCCAAGTCTTCGCGAACGTGATGCGTATGCATACATTATGCAAAGTACTTAAGTTAGTACAAAAAGGCGTTGCTCTTTAGCAACACGGAAAACCCAAACACAAGGACACTGATGTCAAAATGCTAATTGAACTTTACGATTACAAAAAACAGATAGCGCTAGGAGTAACAAACCTACATATTTCTTTTCTATATTTTAGTTTAATGAGAAGATCCTAAAGCAAATATGTAGAAAAATATTTACATCAAACATGGATCTTTGTGTCAAGTCTTTTAAATTATAGTAAACAATAATACATGATAAATACATTCACTGTCACATACTTTTTGTTCTCAAGTGTTTCGTCGATCAGAGTATATAAAGGTTGTTATATGTACTTATACAATATTTAAGAATGAAAGTTTTATCAAACTGTAAAAGGTTGCCTACACTCCCAGTGATCCTCTCGAGATGATTTTGATTAAGGGTGATAGATTACCAGTCCATCGTCCAATTAATAACCATAGTTATCTCAAAACACAATTTATCTATCTATTAACACATGAATATCAACGACTACACTAACACTATCAACCCTTATCCTGGAAAAAAATATTTTCATTTTTATTGCATTTTATGCTATTTAAAACCATTCATCACTTTTAGTGTGCTATCATAAAATATTTGAAGCACGATAACATTATACGAAAGCAGATAATGATTATTATCGGTTACTAAATTATCCTGTTTTATGACTATATCATTTGATTAGCGAGATACATCGATAACACACTGTCCTTAATGCAAGAAATTTGCTAATACTTCACCTATTTCTTGCAGCTGAATTAGAATATTTATTCTAAACATTGATAAGATACGATCTATATATCTTCCAGCGTTAAAATATCATGTTGTCACGTTTACCTGTGGTTCGAGATAATTTAGCATAATATGGATCCGTTAGTATCATAAATGTTGGGGTTGTGATGAACATTAGTGACAGGTTGCGAGCCTCTCGCCTAAAAGATAGATACAGCCTTGATAGGTATTATAAATAACCAAAATTTTAAAGGCTAACATTAGAAATACGATTACAGGTAACCAGAGCTAAAGTGTTTTAATGGTATCAGGTAAAATGGTATCTGTAAACAATGACAAAATGTTATACGCACGTAATTCAATATAAAAACTTTATTAACGAAATATACTCAGACGAGAGGTATACTAGAATTCCTTTAAGCTATATAAAGCATGTACCTACACGGCGAAACGCCACACAACTTGTCACGTCGGCTATAAAATATTAGCTGTTAAAAAGCGTCAAGGATGCGGTAAAAGACATGTGAACTTTCTTAATTTACTATAGTTGACTTATTAAGGTATGTGTGTGTATGTAGTAAAGCTTAAGGAATTAAACTCACCCCCAAATTCAAATCCGAGCAGCCGGTGGCCGCTCTATATGACAAACTGAGACCTTCGATCAAATTATTACGATAAAAAGAAACATTATCAAAATATTTTCGATAATAGTTTTTATTAGTACAGATAACACGTTTTGTGAGTTGGCATTAATCGTCAGTAAGTATTTATGACTACACTTGAGTACAAGTCTTTATTTTCTTCGTTCAAATTAATTGTAATAATCATACCTAGTTATTTGGGTGAAGCAAATAAGATATCTTGATATACACACAATTCACGATTTTTATCTCTTGCCATTTTGTAAGAGGTAGACGTTTCGATTTCTACAATTAAAGAGGCGTTTATTTATAGCCCATATTGCAGCCATTCATAATACAGATAAACAGCGCCTAATATTTCAAATAGTGTTTCAAGTAGTGTTGTTGAAAGGCTCGAGTCTTATTGCAAAGGCTCGAGGTCCAACTCTAACTCTTGTTCGGAGCTTTGTTTTGAAAGTCTTACAATACTAGTTTTATGTTACAAAATAAATATAACGAAAACGTAATGCGCTGATCCAGAGTTATCGCTAGTTATTAGAACTACCTAAATAGTAACTGTTAGATGTGTAGCAGTTTGCGTGTATTGAAATTCATTTTATATCGCAGATTAAGCAGACCTATACATCAATACGCGTTTTGAAGCTGAGAACACTAATCTATTAATAAGGTAGGAAAAACAAAAATAAAATTGTTTATTCACCAAAACACAATAACAAAAAAATAAATATAGAATAATATGCGTTAGATTATTTTTCTTGTGCATGTTATTGAAAAAAGTACCTATTGTTTCTGTCAATCATGGCTCACTGCCATAGAGAACAAGCTTATTTGATGTTTGGTAATTTAATGAAAATATCCAAGAATCAAAAGCTTATAATCCTGGTTAAAAGTAAAATTATTTTTTTATCCTGTTTCGTTGTCATAGATTACAGAATATATTTTTAGTACTTAATACTTATACTTCTTCTGTTCTGTTGTATAAAGCGCGAGTTTGACTCGAGTCCTGTATTTAAGGCTCGCCAGCCTTCAGGGTTCGAGTCTTTAAGGATGTAAACTTTCAATGCTCCCGAGCGAGGACTCAGTAACATTGACTTGCAGCTCAATTCTGACCAAACTAGCTTCAACTCACTACAGGCCTTTTAAAACCAAAGAAATAAGGTTCAAAAAACAAAAACAAACGCATTCACGAAAATTAACCTTTGCGGGGTAGTCAGAGGTTCAGTTTTCCATCTCCGCAATTGCGAAGGTAGTAATTCTATGGATCCCGAGTCTTAAGTCTGATACAGAGCCAAGCCCCGAACAACTGAGCTACGTCGAATTTAAATGAAATAAGGTTTATTGGGTGTAATATAAGAATAACATTAGTAATAATTATAGAATTTATCTGCAGTGTAGCTAAAGAAAAGCACGGTATTAATTTATATTTCCTTTCACGTCTATTTGGAAACTCTTGTAAGTAGACACAGGTAAATATATAAATAGGACATGATAGAAAAAAATAGCACGATAATTGACGTACAGTGTACCTCGAAACTTAAAAATCGAACCCATTATAAAGTTTAACAACTTTCCTAAAAGGAACCCGAATTCTGTGGTCAACAAACCACTTTGACTTCAGTACTTTTAATTTTTGAATAGTTTATCCGCTACTATTTATTTTGATTTTTGGGAATTTATTTTAATATTTTACTCATGACATAATTAATACATTTATATTATGAACGGGTAGCCATAATAGCCTTCAAAAGAATAATAAGTAATGCCAAAAAAAAACATCATCATCATCAGCCTGTATACATCCACTGTTGGACATAGGCCTCCCCCAAATGACACCATTTCTCCCTGTCAGTGGCCATTCGCATCATACCATCAAAGAAAACATATTAGTTATTATTTTTACATTACTGGCCAGTTCTTCAATTTTCTACGACAATATGCCAGAAAAAAATGCAGCTAGTTGGTATTCTATTTACGTCTTAGAACGGCACATGACTAGAATCAATCCCCTTCATTTTACATTAGTATCGAAGATAGGGTAGCTTATGAAGTTTCGTTTCTATGTGGAACACGAAGCCAATTTCCTTGCAATCTCCCGATGATTTCCGATCGCAGCATCCTCGTGTGAGATGAAAAGAACGATGCATGGGTACCTCAAGTTAGATGCAGCCTTATTAAGTATTAAAGTTGTACCTAGGTTATAGTGCACATTTATTGGTTCTGAACTAGTAGAATTAAAAATTAATTGTTATATTTATTGATCTTAAAACTAGATAGGACGCGAATAAAATTATAACATAAATTTTACATAAAAAGTCAAGATTGGATAATGTTCCGGGATAAAAGAAAACTATTGAGCGATGGACTGGTATAATATCAACTTTTCAAATCTACAGTCTCACAGGTAAAGATGCTATAGGTAATCCAGATGATGCACAGTTTCCGGGTTTTTGTTCAATCCAAACGGAATCCGGGTTTTTGTTCAAAACGTGAGTTTATTTATCTATTTTTATTTTTGGTTACAATTGAAGTATGATCTAAGTACGAAAAACATTATAAACACACTAACATCACACTGAAACTTCGCATCAAGTTAAACAACAAAAACATCCGTTGACAGCACACGTAACTGAATATTTAATATTAAACTACGCAAACCCAGGTACTTAGCATTGTTGTCACCCAAGTTTACGCTGCTTTAAATAATTCAATTCTCGAGTTAGGTCAATGGGGTCTCGGGGACAGAGTATGACCTTCAACTGAAACACGGCCACTTACTTCGGTTCGCTTAAACGTTGCAAACTTATGAACCTATACTTGAAGTTCCCTTCTATAGTTCTCTACTTTATTATTTAGCAGCACTCAGCTTTAATCGATTTTTATGGTTTTGAAACTCATGTTCATTCAAGTGCCTTCATTCGCTCATTTTTAATAAACTATTAAAGTCACTATGGCCATAATTATTAATATTTGTGACTAGTTACTAGCCCATCTCTGTATGAATTTCCTTAGCACTATTCCCTTCTTTGACACTTTTGGTGACAAACCGGGATGAAAAGCAGCTAGTTTACATACCACTAACATCTCATACGTGCATTTGACAAGGTTTGTTGAAACACGTTTGTTGATATTTTAGAAAGGGTCCGTTGATATAACTTGAAACATACTTCAATTAAACCAGCCTTAGCGTCGTTTCGTAAAAAGTGACTGTGATATCTTGGTATTTCGTACGATACTCCGTGCTTATTGGGACACCAATAAGCAGCTTACTAAACTGTCTTCCTTCTTAGTATATCGATGCAATGTTGGCTAATCGCCAATTCGCTAGTTACTTTTCACTAAAATACACAACCAATGTGATTATAACCTCAATAGTTATTGTCACTAGTATTAATATCTGTTATTTCTGTCTATACCGAAAGGGATTAACTGACATAAGTACATATATGTTTGTAGTGAAAAGTCTAAAGTGATTCATTGTACAGCGTATTCTGTTGGTTGTTAGTACTTTTTCGTGTTTTATACGGTTGATATTACGCCATATTCGTCACGATTAAAATATATTTTCTCTCGTAAATTTATGATAACAACACCTTTTCCTGAAGTTACGACTCTTATATGCACGCTTCGTTTTACGAGTTGTTACCTCGAGTACTTACGTTTATCTCCAAAGAACGAGGTCGGAATATAAAATAGGTTTTCAAAACACGACGCATGATTCCTTAGGAATACTGATGACTTAATACAACTTACAGTTGGAAAGTTTTTCTTTCAACACAAAAGGATGACGAAACAATAAAATAATAATAATCATTCTTCGTAAGGCGTTCAATGCAGTATAACAGCGAATCTGTTTATGATAGAGAAAATAAGACATAAAAACAACACGCCCATTTTCCCATAGAGGGATAGGCAGTGATCACGGATCCCCATTAGTCTCGATCTTGACAAACCACTTTCACTTAATTCGTACAGCTGGAAATAAACACTCGATTGGCATTTCATTAAAATATGATTTTGGTGTATTGTTTGTTTATTTTAAGAGTTGTGTTTGGTTATTATAAGTCAAATTTTTGACGGCTCAATATATATATTTATATACACGTTCTTCTCAAGGCGGGTGTACATAGTCTGAAGTTCATAATAACATGTCTGAGAACCTCAAAGGGATGTAGAGATGTGTTTATAAGTAAGTATGAATGTACAGATAATTATAAATTATAATGTATATTTTTAGGGTTTTAAGTAGTCAGATGCTTGAATGACTCCAGTCAGTACTTACATACATTACTTGGGATTGTCGTTGATCAATATTACGTAGTTTCCAATATCCACCACCACCATACAGAATAAATGTACTTAATTAACCATATAGAAAAAATTTCACGGTTTTTAACGAATTTTCTATTCGATAAGAAAGAATTACTAGGTATTTGAAACGCCAAGAAACTCATATGCAATAACAAAACATATTCAAATTCATATCAGAAACAAAATTGTGTACATATCTATAAATGAATGTCGGAAAGTACTTAAAAATACTTTTTTAGACCATTTCTTAAAAAATAATATATATGTGTGTGTATTTATACGCAGTAGCCAAATATTTGTTATGAATAGGAAAATATGCTTATGACAGGCAACCTTAACAAAAAGACAAAGACAAGCCCATTCACGACCATTAATCCTTGCGAAGTACTCAGAGATTCAGGTGTCTATCTCCGCAATTGCGAAGGTAGTCATTATATGGCTACCTCAAACCTGTTGATCAGATAGTCAGTACTCAAATTCAATGTTACAGGTGAGTGAGTGAGAGTCGTTATTTACAAGCACTGACCTGTTCGGGGACCATATAGGTTTCCTCACGATGTTTTCCCTCGCCGTATTATCCGGTGCATTTCACGAATGTATTTTTATTGCGAAAATGAACATAAAAATTAGATAACTTTATTTCCATTAGTCCATGTTATGAGGCTCAAACCCTGTACCCACAAATACCCTCTACAACTAAGCTACGTCAAATATATAACAATCTAAGGTTGCGCAAGAATTCTAACATGATCAAAACCTGCATTAGCCTTCGTAGTAATCGCTGGAAGATGACGAACATTAATTTATGATCTATGCTTTCCGTGGCCTATAGCACCATTGACATTTAAAGGAATCCAAACCACACTATAACCTCCTTTATCAAAGAGCAAAGGACTAAGCGCCCGAAACAGACCGAGTTGGGTTCAAATGGATACCCTCTAAATTAACTTGACACAAAGTTCAGAACTTTAGTTTCACTTAGAGCTACACAAACAACAGAATTGAATTGAGAAGTTAACTTGAATTTAGTGCCTTGCCTTGTTCTTGTTTTGCTATCAATGACCTGGATACGGCGTACTTGACGGAAATTCAATGTTTAAAACGTAAAGGAAAAGTAAGAAATTACAATTAACATTACTTTTTATTTAGGTATTCAAACATTCTTTTGATTATCGTAGAATTCTTTAGTCAGAGAAAAGAATTCATTGCGCTTCACTTGTTTTGCACGAACTATCCTTATTTAATGAAGATCGTCATTTATTTAATCGCCTACCTACCTGATACGATAACTGAATATATTAACGAAGCTAGTGGTTTGCTAAGGTCGAAATGCTCTGTGATCACTGGAAATTTGCATCCCTAGACTAGTATAGAAAAAATTTGAAACGACTGTTGCCTTGCCTGAGTTATAATAAAAAGTCCCAGGTTCGAATCACGAATCTGTCATGTACCAAGATGAAATTAAAAACAATGTGTTTTACATTTACGAACATAATTTACAATCGCTAACGCTAAGGGAAAACGTCGTGAGGAAATCTATCTATCCCTCGGCATAGATAATAGCCAGTTCACTACTTATCATTAGATAGACTGCACCCATACCTACGAAATTCCGAACATTAGCTCTCAAGCCTCTGACTAACCCGCCATAATAAAAAGGAAGTGTGTAATAACAAGTCGTGAACCGTATATTATGTATGTAGGAATTCGCTAATTCACGTGATTTGAAACAAACGTTTTGGCCAATTGTCTTAAAATGCACAAAGGTAGGAAGAAAATGGGTGTAATGCAAATGTTTACATACGTATACATTTACGACCTTAATTCCCTTACAGTGTGCACAGAACCTCGGAGATATAACATCTCTTTACTTTTACTCTTTACTTTACTGTATAGTATTATATTATCTGTGTCTTAGGTCACTGCTTACCATGAATATTGGGGTTGCGATGCTCTACATTGGTGCCAGGTTGGTAGTCTATTGCCCAATAGATTCTATGTACCCCTAGTCCCTCAGTCACCGCCTACGAAATGCCGGAATGAACGGTAAATAGTTAAGATTCTCTTTTCGTTCCAAACTAGCACAGGATGCATGTATGCATTTATTTAACTGAATACATTACATGCATATGATTATTTCCATACCATGTTATGCTTTAGATTAGGTAACGCACATTCAACCGAAACAGTTATAGGAAATCACCTGATGTAAAAGTTAATCGGCTCACAACTTATGAAACACACACGTAACTGTTTGAGGTTGATTATACTTACACAATGTTTGTTGATTTGAACCATAGTGAAGCATGTGCTTTTATTGTTGCGTTAATCGTACGTTCTCTTAAAGTCTGATGTTATGTAACATCTATGGCGCTTTTGATACAGCACAACGTTTAATAATATGAACTATCTTGGAACTTGAGTTTACACTTAAGAAATTGAAAAATTGAATTGATAATTTCAATTCAATTTAGTGTACGGTGACCCTTGCTTTTACTGTTTATGTTTTAATCGAATTACAACATTAGATACATATTCATTCCACTAGGGATTACCTCAAAAGGTCGTAAACAGAAACTGGTTTATAATAACTCATTCTAACATGGTATTTGCCTTTAGAAGTAGATTAAAACTCCAACGTTACTCATTTTAGGATGGATACGAGTATATCTACAAATCTTTTATGCCACACTGCAAGTGGTATTAATCTTCATTAATAACTTTTAAAAGTTAGAGTTACTGTCATTAAATCGAATTGCTTCATTAAAGATTTAAAGATGTCACTTAGATTAGAAAGATTCCACAGTCAACAGATTCTATCATCACGCGTTCATAATTTGACTAATACCAATATATTTATTAGAATGTGAAAATGATTTCGAACTTCATTTAGTCTGCTTGAAACAATGTCTTATGGGACGTTAAAATTAAGTATGTTGGCCTCAAATTGCTTAGAATTCAAATTAAAACTTTATAATATTAATGGTTTTAAGAATTCGTATGTATCTTAAGTTTATATTAGATACTTACGAATTAGAGGTGATTAAGTAAGTCTACAAAAACATTAATAGGCAACCAAAGCGTTACAAAAAATACCATTACCTTCATAGAGACACCAGACGTTGAAATTACTTATACGATATCGTGGGACTGGCGAGTAATTAGTTGATAGCATCGCGAGGTAAATTGCAACTAATTATGTCATGCAACCATTTTTCACGTGTCGCATGGTAACACGTTAATTAGAGGATTTACTAGTAGGTTCAGGTTTTAATGAACTAATTAATTTTTGTTGAAAAACATGTAGGAAATATTAATTTTTAGTCGGGCGTTAAGCTTAGGTATGACAATGAGTTAAAGTGGAAGGTAGATTTGGACGCGGAAGGTAGATTTGAACATTATACAAAATGTAGACATTCTTATTAAGGAAGAAGATCATGACGTATGAGAAGGGAAATGAGTGTGAGTGAAGCAAGAGTAATTTGGAGATAGTTTCAAGAAGCTATCGATAGTCTCTTCTTAAGTTAAGGACGAAATACGAAAAAACGTGAATATAATTATGTAACTTATCTTACTAACTACTTACCGCTGATCATTAAAAGTATATGTATTACTGACTACATATAACTATACAGTCAATGTGTATGAGCAGCACCAAATTAGACGAAACTTTCACCTCCGCGGTTGCCAATTAGGTTTTCGGTGGAAACTTGAACTAAATAGATTTCATTCAATAGGCACTGGGAAAGGCCGACTGGGTATTTTCAGACGGTCAATAATTCCATCTTAGAATAACTGCATACAGTATAGCAATAGTGGTTCATAATATTATATTTATTATTTGAAATCTATAAAAATCAAAAAATCTTTCTGTAGTTACGACGACGAGCTTAATATTTTATTTTGTTTATTTTACACTAGTACTGTTACTACTGTTAGTTTCAAGAGGCCAAAAGTAGCTGGTGATAGTGATTCGAAGTAAAATGTTTGTTTTTTGTTTGTTCGTAAGTGATCATACTGATAACGAAGTGTGAAAATAATATTTAATACTATAAGTATAAAAAAATAAAACTAAAATAAAATCGATATAGAATAATTTGAACGTACCAATAAAATTTTATTTAATGCTGTCAAAGTTGTTGGAAATATAAAATCTATAGTGGCTTATTCAAACATTAGTCTGTATATTTTAGCATTGAATGGAAAATTACACGAAAATATCAATTAAACAACAAATTATTTTTTAAGGGTAGCCAACTTAACGATCTGTCATGTTTATAATGATCATAAAACACAATAGTCGGAATAGAACCGGATCTCGCCGATATCTTTATTAGTACGAACACAAATAAACTTGCGGAAATCGTTTGTGCATTCAACAATAGAATAGTAAGAATAGAAAATGTGATGAATGGCCACAACCACTTCAAGTTTCCTTTCCGAGAAGAACGGAATACATTGTTCGAAATAAACGAGTTTACTTCTTATTATTACAAGAACAATATTAGGCAGGTTTTGTAAACATTTCTCTTCTCAAGGTGGGTGTACGCAGCGTGAAGAATAGAAGAGCATATATGTGAAGGTTAATGGGTGTGAGTGAAGTAAGCGAGATTTGTCAGGATCGTTCCAGGAGGCGATTGATAGTATATGCCTATCGCAATAGGGACGTAAAGACCTGGATATATGAAATGTAATGTTATATTTGCCATACCATAACTACTGGACTTAACATGAAATTATGACTTCAGTTTTCTTCATGTCATTGTCTCTCGTTAGGTTAGATATGTGTCTATCTTCACACTAGTAAAGTAGGTCAGTTAAGGCCACATCGGCCCACTTTTCATCACATACATCATAATATCATAACAAAACAAGCAAACTCATAACATTCTCTTTTCTATTGAGGCGGAGTAGTCAGAGGCTTGAGTGCCCATCTACGAAACTTTTGAAGACATGTTAGGCATGAGCCACACACACAAAGGATAGTAAACCATACCACCGTAGACAGGCACTATCTGTTACCCTATCCCAAGGGATAAGCAGGTTTCCACACGATACTCTCCCTGACAGTTAGCAATTGAAAATTATGAACGTAAACGGTATACACATTATTAAAGTTCATTCATTTGTGCATGCCAGAGCCGGGATTCGAACCTAGGATCGTTGAAGTCAGAGGTCCTGCCCACTTGGCCATAGTAATTTTTTACAATATAATACTAATTTAAATTCAATTAAATTAATCTCAATTACGCTATCTTAAACGTGGAGTCAGGTTGTCGGAGATCAATTGAATGCAGCATATGTTGGTTAAATTGAGTCACAAAGAAGCAGAATGAAATCATATTAGAGTACAAAATGCTATGATTTTATAATTTTTTATTGCTATTTTATTGGATTTGTATAAGAAATAAAATTTAATGAATTTCATAAACTAAATTTTAAATTCACGTACACACAAAGTAACTCTGTCAACAAATATAGGCGGAATTAAATGTATAAAGTTTGTTACTTTTATAAAATCCGAGTATTTGTCTAAGGTACTAAGAATTTACACATAATATGCAAACGTCTTTGATCCCCCTCGGTATAAACAAAAACTTTAATACATAATACCTCCTGACCCACAAATATTCCGCTGATTCCCTCGACACCTAGTCCCTTGATTGCCTCTTACGACCTGCCAAGAAGAACGGCAGCTATTTAGCATTCTCTTTACGTCCGTGACTAGCCCCGATAGAATAGAGTAAAAAAATTTGTATAATGCCTATCTCAATGATATCTCGTGACTGCATTGAAGCAGAACCATGACAAAAGTTTTCACCGATCATTCTCACGCGGGAATAATTATGAAAGTTGACAGAAAGACATAGTAAGAAAGAAAATTGGAAAAGTGTAGTGTGTTCTAACTGGTCTTGTGCTAGTATGGGACAGAAATTGTTAACTAGCTGCCTTTTGTTCTGGAATGTCGTGGGAGGATGCCTATGTACTAGGGCTCAAAAGCATACTTCCGGGCGAACGGCTATCAACCTATCGCCATTTTCAATGTCGATGCCATCATAATCTCGATAATTTAGCTAAAAAAAGTCCGTGGTGATATTATAAATTCAAGTTTGTACCAACCCCTGTAGGCCTGATGGGTGTGTGTAATGTAAGTGGGCAAGACGTATGATTCACTACGTAGCTTCATGGTAGGACCATGCAAAGAAATTAACAATTTCTATTTTCTATTATGTAATATAATCGCCCAATCGATCCCATTTAATCCTAGACCTTTAGTCGCCACCTACGATATTCCGGGAAGAACGGCAGCTAATCAGCATTTTTTTTAGGTCCTTGACTATCACTGGACAAAATATGTAATTATATATATGCATTTATGTAATTTGTCTTCTATTGCTCTGCTTTTCCAGGAATTTGCACATAAACGTCTCACTAGCTTATAAGGGATATAAACGTAAAGAATACGTTATATTGTGATAGTGAATTTACTTCCTTACTTCAAAGTATACATTACATGGTACAGCGGAAGTTAAATGTTTTTTTAGGTTCGTAAACAATAGTTAAAAAAATACCTAAATACTTATTATTCGTGAACGTAGTGTTATGAAAGAAGATGTAGTGACAAAAATAGGAAAAGGTATGTTAAGATGGTACAATCAACGCTAAAAGTGCAGCCCCAGTAAATTTTTATATGGTTTAAGCTTATAAGAACAAAAGACAATATTTTAAAACTGGCGCCACTATGCATTGTCATGGCCACTATACGTTCGCGTGCTTCGAAATGAAAAAAATGTTGTCTTTTGTTCCTATAAAGGTAAACCTTATGAAAAGTTACTGAGACTGCACTTTTAGCGTTGACTGTACATACATGGAGCGGATAGATGAAAGGAAATTTACAAAAGGCATTTATAGAGCCAAAGTGGAAGGTAGACTTGACTGGGGTAGGCTGGGTAGAACACAAACAGATCAGATTGGAAACATTCTTCCCAAGGCGGGTGTATAAGAGAATGTAGGAGAAGGTTACCGGGTCTGAGTGAAGCAAGGGAGATTTGTCAGCATCGTTCCAGGTTACGATCGATAGTTTCTACGTCTCCCTTATTATTAGAGTCTCCCGTAGAGGCATGAATATATGTTTGTTATTTAGATTCGGTGGAAAGTATTAAAATTAGGTAGCCTTGGCTATAACAGCAATATTCAAGGTAATTTTTTTACAAACAACTGATTTGTGAGTATGTTAATACTGCCTATTTCATTAGTAAGTACATATATCTATTACGTACATACATATATGTTTACGTCCTTTAATCCCTTTAGGGGTGAACAGAACTTTGGAGATATTCTTACCTAGTTTACTTATACATATATCTAATATATATTTGAAAAAAATAATATAGAATTTTTGTGTAAGGAAGTTAATAAAGAAGTGATAAGCCAGCCAACAGCAAAGAATAATAATTAATTAATAAGGATAATAATGCCAATTAAAATAATAAAAAACGTAATTAATAATAATTATGTCTATGAAATGAACAGTGTCTAGCGTGATATGAATGTAATTATTATTTAATAATTATAACGTATAAACCATAACTATTGGGAAATCATATCACAATAACAATATAATATTCGTGTAAAAAACATCGTAACGAAACCTTCCTGTTCCCAGAACATATAATGTTTAAAATAGCGACACGGCTTACCATACCACCTATCAAATCGATCATATTTACTATCGAAAACCATATTCTAATAAAGTATTCATATAATCTTACATGTCTGCCACTAACGTATGCTTTAGTATGAATGTTTATAATTTGAATTGTTTTGTGTTTTTCTGTAAAGCCATGCCTAACTGACGACGAACACTCATAACGTACAAAGACAATCAAAAACTACCTTTTAAACATGACGTGCCAACAAACAAAACAATACAGTTTCATTAATTACAAAAAAGTATTTTGTACAACGTCATTCATTTCATTGAATCGTTGTAATTGAACCAATCTATATGTCTATATGTCGTATGTTCGATAACTGAGTTTGTTTCCAAATGTCTCCGGTCGTCCTTGTAATGCCTACGTGCAGAGAAAAAGGTTAAACTCGATTCCCTGCATACGAACAAGCCTGAATGTTGTAATCGGACGCCTAACCGAGTCTTATAGCATGAATAATAAATAAAGAAAAACAGCGTTCTCGAAAAAATAGATTAATGACCCGCGCTTTTCATAAACAAAAATAAGTAGCTATTTATTTGTATGACAACACAGATCTTAAAACGAATGTTATTGTGGAGATTCATAGATATCACTGAAGTAAAAGTGACATTTCAGGATTATAAGGACGATCAGCGATTTCTTACGAGAAGGGAAACAGGTCTCTTCTGTAAGTATGTATAACTATGCGATCTCTACCTATTTTAATGATATGCTCACAATGTTGTATGTCCCGCAGTTCTATTGAATTATTACGTCTAACATATCAAGCCTTCAACTAGACTGTATTGAAACGTCAGTTACAGATGCTGTATTCAAATAAGATCCGAGAACGATACAAGAAAATAAAAGCGTTCGGAATGGCCAGTTACATTGAATAATTATGTGCCATTAAGCCCGCAGATGCTATCAGTTTGAAGACGTTATGTTACACTTTTTATTCAAGTCGCAGCTTAGTAACTCGGCAAATGTCAAGGTTAAAGATACTACAACTATCTCAATATTTAACTTGTTTTGTGACAGTTACTGATCGTATCGTAAAAAATCAGAGCAAAAACATTATTTTTTTCGACGCCACGAAAAGTAAACACAAAGACAAACGCGTTCACGACCATTAACCCTTGCGAGGTAGTCAGAGGTTTAGGTGTCCATCTCCGCAATTGCGAAAGTAGTAATTCTATGGCCACCTCGAACCCGCGTGTTGACCAGATAGTCAGTACTCAATGTGACAGGTAAACTATTACCTGTTCAGGAAACAGGCAGGTTTTCTCATGACGTTTTTTCCTCACCGTAGTATTCAAAGAAAAGTAAATAATTACGGATTATATTATATTAGGATCTATATCTACTCTGGAATAGGAATATAACTTGGATGGAAACTCTTAACATAAGTTTGGTATTTACTACGATAAACTTTTAGGTAAATACGTCACGCTTAATGGGAAAAATCAACGTAATAGTATTCGGCACATAAGTGGTGCGAATGTTTATTTAATTGAACCCTTATCGTGAGGGCTCGATTCCCAGAGGAGGCAAAGTCCTTCGTACTTTACATTTTCCCTCTGCTTTCCAATCAAGTCGTTGATTATTATGTATTATATATTTATTTTTCTATCTATGATAAGATTATTATTCTTTCTTACAATAACGTTGGCTGGTACCGTTTATACAATTATTAGATGAACTTTTCTAGGGACAGTTCAATTAATGTCACAGTGCTATATATCAATAGTGAAGTAGTACATTTTGGTATATCAGGAATTTGTTAATGTTGCAACTCGATGTTGCAAACCTCAGCAAAATAGTTGCCGGTGTCAAATTATATGTAATAATATAGTATCAATTTACCTTCGGTATCAAAATAAAACTTTCGTCTCGATCACTTGACAATCTTTCATTATTTCGAACAAATTTCCACTATTATCACCATTGTCACTTAAAACTATTCCCAAATTCATTTACGTTTACACTCACTGTTATTATTTATAATAAATATATTTGAATAATGTTTTTATTCGTTACAGAACGTGTAAACACGCGCTTTATTTCGAACGAGCGCGCAGTTCCCGCCATGTGCCGCGAGTGACTGGCTTCGATGGCGGGAAAACGGCGTCTTCGCAAAGCGGCGTCGCGGCCTCCCTTTTCAAAACATGCAAAACACAACTAATTACTGTAATTAATTGCTGTACATTGTTTACATATTATAAGTAACTGAGAGACTTTACGGTTCTGATGTTCCGTGACTTATGGAGTATTTTGTACATGTTACATAAAGGGTTAAGATATTTTATAACTGTGTTGTTTTTCATTTTTTTTAACTTTTTTCACATTATGTATCATCTAGTGAATTCACGAAGAGTTTAGTGAGTTGGAGACGTGAACCTCTAACTGCCACGTGATAATTGCTGGTACGTAAAAGTATCAGAATGTTTAGTAACTTAACAATTGATTAAAAGATGCGGTTCTTAGTATATTTTATATTGCGAAAACCAACAGTTACACAAAAATACTCCCTCTTATAAACCATTCTTATTATACTTAGGGACCAGACGACGTTATGAAACAATCGTGTTTGTTCTCACATTCATATCACTGACCAAAATTCAAATTCATCACAGCTCCATACATCGCATGCGCTTCCTCTCTGTTCGTTGTTTGCTGCTTATTGTTTTATAGTCAACAACCTACAAAAACTCATTCCCTTGTTCCATTACATTTAATTTCTATTATTTATTAATAGGTTTAATATATCACAGTCACAGAAAACCTTTGCTTCTGAATCGGTAAATTACATGTTCGATCGCCGCCTAACAAGAAGCAATGGAAATAAATTATTGGGATTTCAGTGAATCAGCATTAATTCCGTAATGAAAATGCACCAAGTAAGTAAAATATATAAATATAAGCCATACCTCAGTAAAGTAAAATATCGTAAAAAAACGAACTGTTCCTCGAAACAGGTCGAAATAATCAGTGCTCCCAACTAGTGACACATTATGTCAACCTCGGACATTAAATGCGGACTTTTAAGTAACTCGTCATGGGTTCGAGATAGCCATAGTACTAAGTACCTTCGCTATCAATCACGTTGCATGCTGTCTAATAAGTGAAAAGCGGGCTTTGAGTAGCTCATCCTAACCTGCCTTGGAAATTCGTAAATAAGCACAAACCTTTAACTCCCATCCAAAAAAAAAAGGAGTGTATATGCCCAAGTCGTAAATTGACAATTTGTAATAAATCGAATAGAGCATATTTTCTCAGTGAACGCGCAATACTCTGATAGCAATTTGTGAATCATAACTGAATTTCAGTGCTTACTTGTTATGAGTTAATCTGTCACTCAATGAGTAAAACTTTTATTGAATTTTGACATTATCAAAATCTAGAGTACCCGCCACATAAGGTGGCAGTAGCCAAACTTGGAACTAAATTTGACGTTTCCGCCATTGCGTGTTATTTTGTATGAAAGGTAAATTTAGTATTACCAGCGTTGTGTTTTTTGCCCACTCTTTGTAATTTTTATGTTTGTTAAGGGTGATTATAATAAATTGATTTCTGGAGTTTCTTGTTAGTTCTTCTCCAAGGGTCTCCGCTGAACTTCTTCTTCTCAATCGTTACGCTCTTATCAGAGCGGTCGTGGTCTTCATGACGTGGCATCTTGAGCAGCCGAAATGGTTGGTGAACTAACCTCGGTAAAAATATGTAAAGACAATGCTCAGTGCCATGTTTGAAATAGTTTTTTTACATACATACATACACATCACGCCTGATTCCCTGTAGAGGGGTAGGCAGAGATCACGGATCCCCATTTGTCCCGATCCTGACAGACCACTTTCGCTTCATTGACATTCATACATTCTCTAATACACTCTCGGCGGTTATAGGTACTCCTAGCGTCACCTTTTTTCAATATAGCGTCTATCTGACTGTTACATATATGTCTTATTAGGCCGGCCCCTACGTAACCGCCCTTCCACTTCACTCATATATATTCCTTTTGTCAATATATAGTTTTTTTAATTTGTACTTAGATCATAAAATAACTTTCAAAGAGAGCTTATGATAGGGCCTATTTTGAATAAAAATATTTTGACTTTTGACTTTGGTATATTAATTTGTTTTATTTGAGTTTATAGCTCTGCAACCAAAGATCGTTACAAATGAAACCTCAATATAATGTATCGAGCCGTATGGCACAGTGAGTGCTAGTTTTGGCGTGTTTACTGGCAACACTGGATTACGCGACTGTGGCGACGCCTCCAACTGCCACCTTATGTGGCGGGTACTCTAACCTTGATATTCCACCGCTCATCTTATACTTACGAAAAAGTAAAAATATTATTTCTCAACATTAAAATAAAAAAGATGAGAAGTAATTTCTAAGTTTTAGTCTGCTGATATAACAAGTTCTCTCTGCGCGGAAGATAAACCGTAACTCCTAAGGCATTAGTGGGATTCTGTTTTGAATATACACTAGATACTATTATGTCCTCAACAACTACGTCTACTGAAGAAGCTTCCACCAGCACTTCAGTAGTATCTAATAGGTTTCGAGACTGCGCGGCATGTCGCTGGGTCAGTGGTTCAGGATTGATTGGTATTGGTGGTTACATCGGAGTTCAAGCACACAAGAACAAAACTTTACCAGGAAAAGTGTTTATTGCTACATTATCTTTCGGTAAACATTTTATTAATATTGTCAACATTTCAATTACATTATAATAAATACACAAAGTTAAACTTATGTTGATGTAGATCACCATCAAATTGTGTGAACCTTACCGCTGCTGGTATTATCCTAATCCTATTCAATATTTATGGGTTATTCTTATATTATTAGGCAATATTATTAAATAATTTTTATATTTATGAGATAATCTGGTATATATGCGTTTTCCTTTACTTCTTCTATACTAAACACCTTATAGTTGGTGCATCTGTCAGGTGAAACACACCATATTATTTTAGTTATGTTATTATACAAACCATTCTTCTATTCAATTAGGTTATGTTAAGAAATAGGTTAAAATATAATCTAGTTTAACTAAGATTACGCTTTGTGAAGTGCAGTGTTCATTTACATGTTAAAAAGAGATGGGTAGACACTAATTTCAAATTGAAAATGTTATGAATAACTTGTGCTGCGCCATTTAATTCTTAATGTTAAGGTATATTAATATGAATTTCTGTTTGTTTCAGCATTTACAGTGCTAGGTATTAATAGAATAAAGAACCTACCACCATTTGGCAAAATAGATGAAGAAGAAGAGAAACCAAAGCGACCACAGCCTAAGAATCCCCTTTTTCCGCAAAATTAATTTAGCTAACCTTAGTGATTTGTTTCTTATATTGTAGATAGATATTATAATCTTGTTTTGAATGTGATATAATATGTATATAGAATGTTAAAGTGTGATATTGCATAAATATATGAAATAATAGTAAGAAGAATTGAGTATTTTGATATTTTCAACAATATACGCAAATTAACACTAACCCTACGATCTTTCTGAGCTTATGTAACCGATGGTATAATATCTCCCAATAGATTTCATCAACATATTTTCTTGATCACTTATTTGCCAGGGCATAAATTTTAATTAGGAAAAATCATTGTACATTTTTCTGTTGTAATTAGAATAAGAACATATTAACACTGTATGATAAGTGATCAAGAAGATTTTTTTGTACCTGAGGACTGACACTTATAAGGATTTCATTTTTTTGTTAATAATGTTTATACAGTTTACACATTGTGTGTATTTGTAATAAAGTGGTTGGATATTATAACATAATATCAGAGTAGGCCGGATAGCCATCATACATTTTGTCAATACAAACTACCTAATATGTATTTATAAAAAAAATCATTATATATTTCCTCAAATTTACATTTAAATAGATTTTGGAAGTAAATACATGCACATACATGTAAATTAACTAAACTTCATAAGATAGTCAATTCAATTCAATTTTTTCTTCTTTGGCTTGAGGCCGTGAGGCAATTTGCCAATCGACAAATGTGTTTTCTGTTCTTTTAGCTTTCAATTTCCTCTCTGGATTTTTCTTGCTGGCTCAGAGAATTTGTTTTGGCCACGAGAGGATTGCCATATACGAGTGTTTATGTAAAAATTAGGGAAACTTATGTATCATTGAAAGCCGGATTCGATATAATTTTGAAAAACAAGTGAAACTCGTAAAACATACAAAATAAATGTACAAGATATATTAGATATATACAACATATTATAATTATATACGAATATTATTGCAGTTTATAAAAAAAGCCAAGGCTTTATAAATGTCAGTGTCAAAATTACATAGTAAGGTATTCATTGATGTAGGCAGAGGAATCTTTTTATGCAACAGAGTGTTTATCAGATCTTCGCGACAGTGTTTATTACAAGCTAAGAAAATGTGATTGACGTCACCAATATCCTCACCGCAATCGCAAATTGGACTATCCCTTTTTTTAATTCTGTATAAAAATGCTGGAGTGCACACATGCCCCAATCTCAATCGTGTAATAATGGTTGATGCTCGTTTTCCCAACTTCAGAACATTAAACCAAGGTTTTGATAAAATTTTATTGTTGATATTTAAGTAGTAAAAACCTTTTATGGGAGCATTGTTCCAAGTTTTATTCCACAATTCATTAAGTTCTTTTTTGGGCATATTCATCAAATCTTGCGAAAATATGAAATAAGAGTACATATCTCCATCTGATACAGCTTCTTTAGCATATTTGTCGGCCTTTTCGTTACCAATAATCCCGATGTGACTTTTAACCCATGCGAAATTGATGCTATAGTTCTGTTTTTGGCATTCCAACAAAAGTTTTCGAATTTGAAAAATTATAGGGTTATGAGTGTATTTGAGAAATGGAAAGCGCTGAATAGCTTGCAGTGCACTCAAACTGTCAGAAAATATGACAGCTTTGCTGAGTTTAAAGAGTGAAATGATTTCAAGGGCTTTAAGTATAGCTAGGCATTCGCCGGTGTAAACTGATGTTTCAGGGGGAAGTTTGACTTTAGTGTGTACATTATGATTTGGTTGATATGCGCTAACACCTACACATCCTTCTGAAGAAAGCTTTGACGCATCTGTGTAGACGTGATTGTAAAAAGGCCACAGATCGTCAGTAAGATGATTAAAGTTAATGGAACCTGTAATTTCATCAGCACATTTTGAACCTATTTCAGTATCCACCTGTACAGTCTGGACAAGAGCTTCGAAATTGGTATGAAAAAGACTTGGATTGTATGAGACTGGTGAATTGAGATTTAAATACTTCTTGTAGCTTAACAGAATGCAAGGAAGTTGTTTATGAAGCCAAAACGGTCTTTCAGCTAGCTGATTCAATAAGTGAAGTCTTTCACTGAGAGGATGATCTTTAATTTGCATAGCCTTATACACGTATCTATCCGCAAGGAATTGTCGTCTCAATGAATATGGTGGATCATTCATTTCAACTTGCACTGCATTATTAGGACTGTTCTTCATGGCTCCGCAAACAACTTTGAGTGCTTTTGACTGAACGCTATCAAATTTTCTGAAACCACTTTTAGAACAAGGTTCTAAAAATATTGAACCATAATCCATGACGCTTCTTATAATGGCCTTATAAACCATGAGTAATGAACTTGGATGTGCTCCCCAGCTTACTCCAGATAAACAACGGATTATATTTAAGTTTTTCTCAGCTCTTGCTACTGTATAGTCACAATGCTGAAGTCCAGCCATTTTTGAGTCTAAAACGACACCAAGGAACTTAAATGTTGTACAGACAGCTAATGGTATGTTATTATACACAATATTTACAGAGGGAGATAAGCGGTTTCTACAAAAGACTAATACTGAACTCTTACTTGTTGAGAGGCTGAGACCATTATCCCCTAACCACAAGTTCAATTTGGAAAGGCCAGTGTTCATAATTTTGGTGGCATTTTGCAGAGATGGGTTAATTGTGTAGAGTAATAGGTCGTCAGCATACTGGAGGATGGATATATCTTTATTAAAAATGGTGTCTAGGTCATATGTATACAAACTGTATAATATCGGGCTAAGGGAAGACCCCTGAGGGAGGCCTTTCCATGTTTTCCTGGACAATGTTGTATTACCTGTTTTCAAAATTATAGTACGTTCAAAAAATATGTTCGAAATAAAATTTACCAATAACGGCGGAATGTTGAGCGTTATCATTTTTTGTCTGAGTATATGAATTTGGACATTATCATACGCCCCAGAAACGTCTAGAAATGCAGCTGTTAGGTATTGATTTGTTGAATATGCAATACGAATATCAGTTGTCAGAATTCCTAAACAGTCATAAGTGCTTCGTCCTCTCCGGAAACCAAATTGTGTTTTAGAAAGCAGATTTTTACTCTCTAAGAACCACTCTAGACGATTCTTCACTAATTGTTCAGTAAGTTTTAGAATAACGGAGGAAAGAATTATAGGGCGGTACGAAGATACATCACTAGGGGATTTTTTGGGTTTTGTGAATGGCAACACCGTATTTTCTCTCCAAAATTCTGGAATATTACCTGTAATTACTATGGAATTTATTAGATCTAAGAAGTTAGAAAGGCAGCTATCATCTAGATTGGATATGAAAGAGTACACTACACCGTCTCCGCCTGGTGCAGTGTCTTTTGGTCTGCATATTACGCCCTTCAATTCACTCAAGGTAAATACATCATTGAGATTGTCAGAAGTTTGAGCTAGAGGTTTGTATAGGAAGTCCAAAGGTACAGACGGTGGGGCTAGTTGATCCATAAAGGATTCAGCTATATCTTCTGGAATGACAGGAGGTTTGTATGTGGTTGTGAAAGCGGATCTAAAGCGTTTTATATTGTTCCAAATCTCAGAAGATTTGATAGAAGGATTTATACTTAGACAGAAGTTGTGCCAGCTATTGCGTTTCTTGTTCTTGAATAATTTCTTAGTAGAGTTTTGTATGGCCTCCAAATGATCATAATGTTCAGATGTAGGGTGTTGAAGGTATTGTTTCTCTGCTTGTTTTCTTGTTTTGATGGCTGTTGTGCATTCTGAATCCCACCAAGGTGGTGAAGGTATCATGTTATTGACTTTTTTGATGGGGAAAATGAGATCAGCTGTTTCAATCAAATGTTTAACAAATAATTTACACAATTCAGTTTCACATAGGTTTGGATTGGAATTATTTAATATTTTTTCCTTGGCTATTTCTCTAAATTGTGACCACTTTGCTTCATCTTTTGAAATACTCCTTTTCGGCCTAGATTGAAAAGATAGTCTATTGGTTCTGTTTTGGAGTGTCATTTCAATGATAATAACAAAGTGGTCACTACCATAACTACTATCTGTTCTATGCCATTTAAGGAAAGATGAAAGATTTGGAGTGCAAATAGCCAGATCTATGGCACTAGCACCTTCATTGGGCTTGGTGATTCTGGTTGGTGTACCAGTGTTAAGGAAGCAAAGATTATAGGTGTCGAGTATTTGAAGTAAATCTCTGCCATATACATCACTTTTGGAACAGCCCCATGAAATATGGTGGCAATTAAAATCTCCTAAAATTATGAATGGTTGTTGTATTGTGGCAATAATGAGATCTAGCTCTTGTAAAATCTCTAAAGAAGGTTTTGATACATAAATAGATATGTATAGGATTTTATTTACAACGGCACCAATAATAGATATTTTATTGCTATGGTTAGGAAAGGATGTGAATTGTGTATATATGTATTCATTTTTAATTAATAATGCTGTACCACCATGCTCATCTACTCTATCGTCTCTCAGACAATTATACCCAGAGATTTTAAAAATAGAGCCTGGTTTTAGCCAGGTTTCACTTAATGCAATAGCAAAGGGATTATGTATGTTAATCAAATGAATTAATTCATGTTTTTTATTGTTTATGCTGCGACTATTCCACTGAATTATTTTGACTTGATCCATTATGAGTTTTAGAGGTGAAAGTAAGAGCTTCAATTAGTTTGGCAACGTTGTTCGGTTCTGTTGAGTTTGATCCAAGAAAGGAAATGCAAGTTTTAAATAGATTTAAAAGTAATTGTATGTTATCATTCATATTACACTCATCATTTTTAGATTTTTGGGTCTGGTTAAGAGCCACACCATTGGCAGAGGTTGATGGCATATTATAGTCTCTAACCAACATTGAATGCTCTTTCTTATCATATCCAGTATTTCCCAATTCTATTCTTTCACGTGGCTTAAGAAATACAGTTTTTTTATATGAAGTGACATTTTTGTTTTCAGATTGATCGGATTGAGAGGGAAGAATTGAATGGGTGAAATTATTGGAGGGATTCGTAGCTACATCAGCATATGACCTAGTTACTGATGGATAAAGTTTTGATGCCTCAAAGTATGAAATGCAACTTTGAGCCATGGACAATTTAATTTGTTTTTGGCGTTGGTGTTCAGGACATGTTTTAGATATGGCAAGGTGAGAACCAGAACACAAACAGCATGAATATAGATCAGGGTCAATGGTACAACTTTCTGCTGTATGTTCTAAACCACATTTGTTACAACGGGGCTTAGACCTACACTGCATCTTCGTGTGCCCATATCGGCAACAGTTATAACACTGTATAGTAGGATAAGTATAGAGCTCCACTTCAAAAGAAACATAGCAAAGATAAACTTTTTTTGGCAAAATTTGCCCATCAAAAGTCAGTACAACAGTTTGTGTTGGTTTCCACTCAGCTACTCCTGCTGCATCTCTAACCTTAGAATTAATGCGCCTAGTTTTCAAAATATTACCACAACCAAGTGGTAAGGTAATGTCGTTAATTATGTCTTCATGCGTCATGTCAACTGGCACTCCTTTTATGACACCAACTCTAGTGATTTGCGATGAAGGAATAAATGCTTTATATGACCCATTATATTTGGCTGATACCAGTGTAATAAAATTGTTAGCTTCTACAAAGGTTGTGAAAGATAACACAATTCTATTCCTCCCTATTTTCTTCAGACTGCCGGTTACCACACCTTGGATTTTATTCTGTTTCAGGAATCTTCCAAATGAAACGAGATGAAACGTGATTGGGGCATCTGGACTCTCCTGCTCCCTCTGCACATGAATGGCATAAGGACCAAGATCGTCCTTATTAAAGAATTTTCTAGCAACAAAGTCTGGTTTTTTAATTCCAATGTCCGATTGCGGTGGACTAGTTGACTTAGGGTCAACTTGCTGTTGTGATTCTAATTTGACTGATTCTGTATCTCCTACGCAATTGTTACATTGCATACTCTTTCCCGAAGTTTTATCGCGTTTTCTTTTGGCTTGGCAATTACTGCATCTGGCATTTTTACGCTTAGTAGTACGCGTAGTGCGGTTCCTACTGCCATCGCTTTCGACGCCTGACATTGATAATAGAGAAACAGCGTCTGACCATGGTGTGTCACCATTTGGTGAGATGGATATCTCCGCTGCTACCACCAAATTCCCGCCTCCGGGATCATCCATGGCGGGAGGGCCCAGGGCCCCAGCCATTATATAAAAATATTTTAAACTTACCCAATATCCCAGCTAATTATATACACTACACTCTACAAAAAATTCTACATATAATACTGAAAAACTACACACAAAATACTACGAGTTTCACTGGTAAAAATTAATTTAAAAAGTTTTTCCAAAAAAGCACGCGCGCTTGGTTTGAAGTTTCCCACCTTTTTTTTCCATAAGATAGTCACTAGTTACAAAACGTATTTTTAATAATACCGCCATCTTGTTTCATTTTCTTGCACTAAGTGAGGTTTTAATGTTTTTCTTTTAAATAAAGGTGGCGTACATTTCCTGGGGCATACGTCCACTAATGCTTTTTGCAAAATATCAGTTCAGTATAAAATCAATAATAGTGGGTAGTGGAATAGAAAAAGTGTGAAATTTGGCCATTTTAAAAAGCGAAATTTTACACTTGCTGATATATAATATGGTGAAATTTGTCTAATCCACTACCAACTTCACACAAAAGCGTTAGCGGAGTCAAGTCCTTGGTCTGATATTGAACTGCGTTTATTCTAAAACGCATTAGAAGACTTGGGCCCCTGGTGTTATAATTATATTATTATGAATATAATTTTTCTGTACCGTGACCCACCAGATTTAATTTATGATCGTCGTCGCCGTGCCAACGAATGTCATTACTAAAGCAATCAACTGTAGACTAAATAAAAAGATTACTCCGACATTGCATATTTATCAAAACAGCACCATGAAAATTATTTATGTCGTAAAAATAAAAACAAGCGAGAATAATGGATTTGGTACGCCAGAAAAATAAGTTTACATTTTCTCGATATAGATGAATATTAAAATATAGACAAACGTCAAACGCGTTCACGACTATTACCGCTTGCGGAGTAGTCAGATGTTCAGGTGTCCATCTCCGCAATTACGAAGGTCGTAATTCTATGGCCACCTCAAACCCACGTGTTGACCAAATAGTCAGTACTCAATGTGACAGGTAGTAAGTAAGCCATGTCGCCATTTACAAGCACTAACTATTCAGGGAATAGGTAGGTTTCCTCACGATGTTTTTTCTCGCCGCATTTCGTAACTGTGTTTTTATAACGAAAATGTACATAGAAATCAGTAAACTTTATTTCCATTGGTACATGCTCAAGCGGGATTTGAACCCTGTACCCACTGATACAGAGTCAAGCCCCAAACAACTGAGCTACGTCGAATTAAAAAATACATATATTTACCTCGTCAAAAATTAGTTAACTTACTAATTCATGCCTACTGCTTTGGAATTCTTTAAAATAGTGAAAATAAATAAATAGTGTTCTGAAACTAATTGAATTAGTAAACTGAATTGGGAATCCGGATCTGAAAAATAAAACTTTTTATAATGACCTGAGGAATTGAACAATTTTTTGATAAATAATAAATGATTAATAACTAACGGGACTTATTGCGTAAGTTTTTATATAATAAAGCTACCTTTATTATATTAATGAATCAATTAATTATGATACCAGTTGTTAATCTTGAGTATTAATCGAGAATGTCTTATAGCTATAACTAATAAATGTTTCCTTAAAAAATATAAATCTTAGCCTAAAACAAATAAGGCAATGAAAAACTAAAAAAGATGGCCTCAAAATTGTTTGACACCTTAAAATATAACTTTCAACGTAAAGTAACGGTACGTTAAGTATATTACACCTCTGCCTTTTTGCTGAGCGGCCGCTATCGTTGTCAAAATGAAACATAGGGAAAACGTCGGTTCAGATTAACAATAATTCTTCCAAATGAAACGTCATACAAAAATTTGGTAGATAATCGTTAGTTGCCAAAATAAAACGTAGGCGAAACGTTGGTTGGGAAATGAAAATCGGGCAAATAGTTTTCGGCGAAAAGGTTGGATACCATATTACATAATATGCAACTTCATAAAAGACGTTTACTATGATATGACATCCTGTTAGCCACTCATAGATTCAGAATATTCCTATTAGAGTACCCGCTACATAAGGTGGCAGTTGCTGGCGTCGCCACAGTCGCGTAATCCAGTGTTGCCAGTAAACACGCCAAAACTAGCACTCACTGTGCCATACGGCTCGATACATTATATTGAGGTTTATTTGTAACGATCTTTGGTTGCAGAGCTATAAACTCAAATAAAACAAATTAATATACCAAAGTCAAAAGTCAAAATATTTTTATTCAAAATAGGCCCTATCATAAGCTCTCTTTGAAAGTTATTTTATGATCTAAGTACAAATTAAAAAAACTATATATTGACAAAAGGAATATATATGAGTGAAGTGGAAGGGCGGTTACGTAGGGGCCGGCCTAATAAGACATATATGTAACAGTCAGATAGACGCTATATTGAAAAAAGGTGACGTTAGGAGTACCTATAACCGCCGAGAGTGTATTAGAGAATGTATGAATGTCAATGAAGCGAAAGTGGTCTGTCAGGATCGGGACAAATGGGGATCCGTGATCTCTGCCTACCCCTCTACAGGGAATCAGGCGTGATGTGTATGTATGTATGTAAAAAAACTATTTCAAACATGGCACTGAGCATTGTCTTTACATATTTTTACCGAGGTTAGTTCACCAACCATTTCGGCTGCTCAAGATGCCACGTCATGAAGACCACGACCGCTCTGATAAGAGCGTAACGATTGAGAAGAAGAAGTTCAGTGGAGACCCTTGGAGAAGAACTAACAAGAAACTCCGGAAATCAATTTATTATAATCACCCTTAACAAACATAAAAATTACAAAGAGTGGGCAAAAAACACAACGCTGGTAATACTAAATTTACCTTTCATACAAAATAACACGCAATGGCGGAAACGTCAAATTTAGTTCCAAGTTTGGCTACTGCCACCTTATGTGGCGGGTACTCTATATTTTGCATTCTGAAGAACACAGACCAAATACACACTTCGTTGAAAATAAATGTGTGTCTTTGGTTATCGATTCATTTCCATTGAAAACATTGTACTTGCATTGAATTGATGTGATGAAAGGGAACAACAAAAGGATCATCAATGTTAAATTCTATGGGAACAAAAGGACAAACATTACAATGCCCATCATTAAGATTATGGACATATTTATATCGTATGGTATTCTGTGTCTACTGTTTGGATGTTTGTCATTATTAATACAGCTTTTGCTCATTTCAGTATAAAAAGGATCATGTTTTAGTAGACACGGATTGCATCTAAAATCTATGTCCAATACCTCATAATAAGTAGCACAAAAAGGAACTTACAAGAAACTCCGGTAAATTAAATTTCTATATAAAATGTAACATTTTACATACAAACCCCAATAAAGGACCTTTTATCAAATAGATAGATCAATGCGGTTTAATTTAACCTCGTCATTAATCCTGCTTCCTGTAATAATTATAAGAAAATTAAAATTATACTATCCGTTATGGACGTTATGTTGGAACCTACATTTCAAATTCATTGAACAATAACTGCTTCCAATATGAACAAAATTCAAAGACTTGTAAGACTCTGTAAACTTGAAAACTTTAACTACCTCTTCAAATTTTAGAGACACCGTTAAGGGATCGTACCGCCTAATATCCCAGTCATAAGCGATGCTATTCCAAAGGAAAGCCCTCAATTATCACACTCAATTAATTTGGCCCTTACTTTGATTAAAGCAATTACTGTTGGAGGCTCCGAAGGAAAGAAGCCTGCGAGATTCACGAGAGCTTTTGATAAATACCGTGAAACGTGACGTGCAAACACTTCACGGTTGTTATTATTAGTGAGGTAGTTAGGGGTACGTGTTCTAAAATTACGGAGGAAGTTATTTATAGACACATTGGACCATATTTTTGTTAAATATCTATTTATTTCCTTACAACGCTGATGTGGAACATGTTGGCACTTTACGAATAAATTAACATTGCAACACTTCTATGCTTCGACAAATATTATGAGGAAGGAAACTTGCTTACAATGTAATTATCTACTAATTAGTATACCTATCTAAACAATTATACGTCATTAATATTATTGTAAGCATACACGGCAACACTGCATAGTTGCAATGAATTTCGGTATCATATACTTACTTAAATACTTCACAAACGTGGACATGACCACCCCACAAAGAATAGTGGTCGTGATGCCACTGTAAATTTAAACAAATTACACAACAAACAGCTGGTGTCAAGCTCGAAATCAGTATGTATCAATATAAATGTATTTCGTTAACAAGTAATACTGGACAACGTGTACTGAATGTTGATTAGGTTGGCAACACTGAGAAAGCGTGGCTCTGAAAACAGAGTATACAGCCAGGCAATCGCAACTTTGATTACACTAAGGGATGATAAGACCTTAGTACTACAAACAGTTCTGCATTATATTTAGCACAAAATGGATATAAGAAATATAGGAATATTTATGAAGGGGACGAGCAAAAATTTACTAAAGAAAATCTCTACTGAACTCTTATGATATGCCAAGCGAAAGAATGTTAAATTTGGTTCATATCCTCGCGTGGGAAGTTTAATATAGAGTTTATTAAACCGGAAAAGCCCTTTTCATAGCGAATAAATTGTCTGCACTAACTATGAATTTTGATTAGATATATTTTTTAAAGTAAATACATTTTTACGAATATACTTTTTGTTTAATCCATTCCAGAAGGGCTTAAAACATTGTGTACATTTGTACAATTCTCTGTTAGTCATCTCATCCTCATTATCTAACACCTGAATTGCATTATTAGTAGTAGTGCATACAAGTAAATTTAGATTAAACCTTGTAACACTAGAAGATAACTAGAAATCAAGTTCCTAGCTCGAACCGAAATGTAAATGCCTAAAGGCAATGCTTGGTTCAAATAAAACCCACGCCATTTCGTAGTATAGTACGCATAGAAAGCTGCCTCAATATATATATATATATACATTCGTTTTAGAACAGAATTTATTTCATATTTTATTAGACCTATTAAAACATACGTACACATCATACCGGGTTCCCTGTACTGCAGTAGGCAAAGATTACGGATCTCCATCTGGCCCAATCCTGGCAAACCACTTTCGCTTCATTGGTACACATGCACCTCTTTATGCACACTCGGCGATTATAGGTTCTTCTAACGTTACCCGTTTTAACTATAAGAAATTCATAATATTTTGGGTAGCTTATTGAGACAGTCCTGATTTTAAATCAGTCGTTACAGTGTACAAACTGCGAAGCATGTACAAAGGAAGAACAGAAGAGCATCTATGGGAAGGTTAATGGGTGTGAGAGAAGCAAGGGCGATTTGTCTGATCACTAGTCTCTACGTCGTGGGAACATAGAGGCGTAAATATATGTGATGATTTAAGTACATAGGTACTTAAATCATCATATACTACGGTAGATACAACGACTATCGATATAGTAATCATAACTACGTTCCAGTAGACAATAATTTGTCACTTGATACATTCCATTAAAAATGTCTATAGCGTCTGTCGAAGCTACCTCGAAGTCACGTGTAGGAGATTATTGTAGCCATTGTTTCTTATAAAACAGTTTTTCACTTCTATAATGTCTTGATGAGTACACAAAATCACGTAGTTAAGGACTTTACGGTCATATTAAGTACGTATTTATTTATATTGTATGTATTTAAGTATTGTTCATAAAAGATAGTAAATATTTCAGCAATATAGTTATAAAAAGAGAATTTGATATCCACTTCTTTCAATTTCTCTTACAATAATGTTTCTTCTTATTTATTTTTAGTCCAATTTATTAAAGTAATATTACAATAAAGTCAATAAGTAATATAGTGATGCTTAGATTTGTCTATACTTTCCGTTTTTCTTTATACTGAGACTGAGCTGCATTGATTAGTAACTTAAATAATTAACTGCAATTATATACAGTTATAGAAAGCACCATTTAGAAACCTAGTAAATTTCAGAGTCGTATTTAGCTACAACCGAGTGAGATAACCGTCGCATTGTTTTTGTAAGCTTAGTCGACAGTATACCTTCCAACAATAATAATCTTTTTTACCAAAATACATACATTAACGTCCTTCAATCCCTTTCGGGTCTCCTAGGTCACTTTTTAGCATGAATATTGGGGTTGCGATGTCATAATGGAACATTGGTGACAGGTTACTAGCCTATCGCCAAATAGAGTCAATTTACCTCTAGTCTGAGTCCCCTCCTTCGTCATACAGAGAACAACGGCAACAAGTTACAATTCTCTTAACGTCCTAGACTAGCACGGGTCATATAACTAAAAATTACACAAACTGAAACTAAAAATTTAGGTCTTAATATTACCAACTCAAAAGCTTATACGGCAAAATCAGTCAAGCATATGCACCAAACCTTAAATCCTTGAACACTAATTCTGCTTAATTGTATATTACAGCAGATTTCATCTGAAATTGATAAACTCACAGACATTCGAGTTAACCCTTTTGTGTCTAGGTAACAAACATCCAAACTACGACCAACTAATTGGCATTCCATATAAGTCAACAAACGTACTCATCGTCGGCTTAAAATTATTCTAATTATAAAGTTTGATTGTGTTCTGATGAACCCTAAGTTCTTCGTGCACTTGAATTCGTTGAGGCCTTATCTTAAAAGATCGAGCTTTGTTTTGTTTGAGTTTAAGTTGTTTACTTGATAATGTAATGTGAAAACTTATTGTTGTTTTAAATACTTTATTTGCAACTGACATACGAGTATACTGGTGAACTTAGGGAGAGAACGGTTATTTATTTGTCCATTAAAATACCTAGCCTTAAAAGTGTGCCTAATGCCACAAATACTTAAGGAACTTATAAAACATAATAAACATAACTAAATATTTTCGAAATTCGAAACTTAACTAAAAACATCGCGCAGTCTTAAATGTACTGAATAAAGCGCTTGTTTAATTTGTATAATAGTGTCCTACAATATTTTATTATAATTATTTTGAATTGAAACAAATTATTTGACATTGTACGAGTACATACACATTTGTACACATGATTAACTATCGACTACTAGTCATCTATGGCATGGTGTAAAGAAACACAGCTACGTAACATGCTCTGTAAATCCTAAGCTAGCACGAAACCTGACATTAATTAGTCATCGAGTATGCAATATGAGACATCCAATTGTGTATATTCTGAAACTATAATCAGAGCTCTTAGGTTACAGGTAAAGGTTGTAGGTACATGTAAATGTCAGGTTTCCATAGAAGACTCGATTACTACTTTTACTTTATCTATATGAATGTAACCTACCTTTTTTCACTCTAATATCACGTAAAGAAAGCCTTATAATTTATTTATTAATTTCAATTAAGCCTACAATAATTTGAAATCTTTTGTATAGAAAGCTTGCATTTTAGTATTATATACGAACACAACTTAGAATAAGAGATATACATATATCTCCTTATTCAATTGAAAAATATTTTTTATGTATTACGTACGTTTATGTTTTATTAGCCCTTGTGAAGAAAATTTCTACTTCACATCTGTTCTACCGGTATTCAGAAACTTGCCTTTTAAAATAAAAAAAGTAATATAAAAATTTAGAAATAATTTTAAAACTTAGTTATAGGAGTGTCCGCTGTTGTTTTATTCAAAATCCCATTTAACGACCCGTGAGGTGAACTTTGTATGTACACGTTGTTTGTTTTATCCTCTATTAATCGAAATTTCGAACCGGGAAAATTCGTTTTCCTGGTCTCTCATAATCCATAGAAAACTTTTAATGTACACGTTACTTTTTGCTTTAAGTTTAGTTCTTTTATGTATACAATTTTCCTCAACTCCTATTATAAAATTGTTTTGCTAAAAGGAAACATATGTTTGGTAATATAAAGTGCAAATTACCCTGAACACATATACCGCACATTCAACAAATGTGCTGTGTATTAAATACCACATTTTTTTCAATTTAAATAACTTATAGCATTAGAAATTATTTCTTATACAATTTGAAGTAAAATAGAGGCTTTACAAGTAAACTACAGAGACTAGTTAACATTATTCCAGTAACAATTTCCAAATTGGAATGACAACAATAAGGACAAACTAATAAACGAGTCCGCCCATTGCACAATTGGATTACGCGGCGGCATTACGTCTAATCACATTACGATTCAGGTTCTCTGTAAGTTTATTCACTGAGTCATTATTACTGTCAGAGGCAGGCTTCTAAGAATACAGGAACGGGCTTAGCTTTTTATGTCATGGCAATAAAATGTTTATTCACGATGTAAAGTATAAATAACGTGTTCAGAACGTGCCGTTTATGTTCTTGTAACGTCTTGATTAGTCAGCAACATTTGTTTGTGTGAGCTTCGGTTTTTTAGCTACTCAATGTATATTGGGGTTAGGTTTTTCGTTACTTATTGTATATTGTGATATTTACTGATCATCTTAAGCATATTATGCAGTGATGTTATATTATAGTGTGGTTCACAAATGTTAACTCATTAGGTTATGTTCTAAGCTTGACTGACAGACGTGGTTATTATGAAAGATTAATCCAATTAAAACCCACGTTTCAGTAGATATCCTGTACTCATTATGGCTATCTGTTCCCGTTAACAGGAATTGACGTTTAACTATCTAGAGAAATAGGTAGGTTTCGTCATAATCATTTCGACAATGTTTCATGATATTTATTTATTTATCATAAAAACCTTTAAACTACCATAACTGCTAAGTCTATTATTAATATAGAGGATTGGTCAGTACATAGCTGTTCGCAGAAACTGGCTTATATAAACGCACATAGCCAATAACCTTTTTTAATTAGGATCGATGTTTGATTTCCCTTCTCTGCCCAGTAATACGTAGAACGCAAAGAAGTTTCGCGTGTACCTCGAAATAGCAAAGCCGACAAATACAGTCTATTTTTAGAGCTTTGATCCCTCGTATGAAAATAACGGGGTTGCCATATATTTTCTGTGAAACCTTCGAAAAGAGGATGCTTTTGTCCCCGAGACAAGTTTATATTTACACTATTTTTCCTAGCACCTGCATTATGTAAAAGTATTGCGAGATATCTAAATATAATCTTCAAAGGTTACTCGTATTTATTGAATATTTTCATATAGAAGTTATTTCTCTGTAGGATAAAAACTTTCATTTCATTTTATTCCACTAGTTTTCCACTCGAATTAATCTGCATTTGTTAAATTGTTTGAATGAAATTATACAGCCATACTTATAGTTAAATGTTGACTGCTAAGCATTTTCATATCAAAATTGTATTCATTGACCTTAACCAGAATCTTCCGAAATGTAATACTTAGCCTTCATTCATTTTCGCAGCGTTTCAAACTTTATTTCACCTGGTCCCTGAGAGGATCATCAGTCATCCTCCCCTTCCTTTATTCAAATATATAAATCACGCAAATTATAATGGTTTGTAAAATTTTTGTTACTGTGGATTTTATGCAATGCTTGCAAAAATTGGTTCCGGTTATTTTTCTTTCTTACTTGCATTAAATACCGATTTGTAATAGAGATATTACTGTGCCTTATCAAAAATATCATAATTACAATTTAAATATTGAACTAATTTTGAATATTGTTATCTTAAAAATAATCTTGTAAATACCTACTTAAGATCAATTCATTGAAGTATCTATCTATACTACAAATATCATAAAGCTTTAAATATATGTGACAGTAAACATTATTATCAGGCACAATTCGTAGCAACGGCGATATTTCACAGTCAAGTCATGTTCGTCCGAAGCATAAAACTTTTACGCTCAAAGTTGACAGTTTCCTTGACATAAATTATGTAGATCATTCAAGGTGGTCACGAAATTAAGGTGAATAAACATAGAACCATATAAACCATACATAAATAATGTATTTAACAATTAATAAATAATAATAATCTTTATTTCATATTAAGTTGTTACATAATTAATTGTTAATCTGGATCCGAACTCGGTAGAACCTGCATCTCGGAAACTATCCCATAATACTACCAACACGATAATATTTACTCAAACATCAAAAACCACACAGAAAAATACTGATTTCATTTCAAAATAATACAGTTACAACTCGAAGCAGACCTGTTTTTGATATGCATAGTCATTTATTTTATTAATATTTCTAAAAAAATTGATATGATCATGGAACAACAACATATTATGGTATATTGTGAGTTAAATGCATGCATTTCTATGCAAACGATATAGTCTGGGTGCGTAATTGCTTGTTTGTCTCTCTAGTATGGTATAAATAGTTAATAGTCAGTTTATTAGAGTTCCAAACGCCAACCATTATGATTATAGTCTAGTGTAATAGGAATTAAATAAACGTGATGGTCTATTGAAATTACGGACCATTTAGTTCAGTTTTTTTGTTATGTTATTTATGTTTTATTTCATAATTTTATATTTAAGAAACACGTTTAAAATTGACTACATGTTTCGAGCAATCAAATAAATCTGTCACGTACAGGCTGGCATGAGACTTGAAAAGATCAACAAGTGTTTGAAAGAAAATTGCATGAGTTTGTTTATTTGTTTGTCAGGGTCTTGCATGCAACGGAAAATAATAGATGAAACCAAACTACATATAACCGTTGAAATTAAACTTCTTCATCCCACTATAAGGTGATTTAATTTAATTATTATCAATTAGATCTTGTAATAAATTAGTGATATATTGGATAAAAAGATTTACATTTCATATTCATTTCATACGTATTCAATTCAAAATGTTACATCCGAACAAATTAACCAAACATACAATAGTCACAGTTTCAGCTTCGTTTCAATCTAAATTAACCTTCTCGTCATTCTAATACAATTAAACAATCTATTCGCAAGTTCCAATTGTAAGGAAGCGAGTGGCCATTAAGTGCAGAAACCATGTCATCATGGTAATGCCGACCATCAAAGATCACAGGGTGTGAAGTAAACAAGTCGCCCGTCATGATAAGAGCACGACTAAGCGGCGCCAGTGTGATTCGAACCACCGCCCGTACTCCCGCGTATACCTGGGCGGTTCAACATACTGGCACAGGATAAACGGACGATTTAAATTGAAAATAAATTCAATATTTGAAAAATCAATTGAGTGGAAATTTAATAATTTGTTGGTGAGTTGAATTGTTTTTTTTTGTTTTTAGATGAAGGATTGTAAAGTTATGGCGTGTTGTAGTTTTATGATAGGGCAGGCTTAATTATTATTAACGCAAAAATGGGGTTGTATGAGTTTATGTTTTTATGGTTGTGTCTGTGGCCTAGTAAATCTTCATTAAATTAGATATAATATTATTCTGATAAATCTTCAAATGCCCTTTTTAAGTGTGAATTTCAGTAAAAACTGAATATTAAAATCACATACTCAGAGATGAATACCTCTAATCACGTTTAATATGACAATATAGGCTTGAGATAAATAGTTATAAAAAAATACAAACAATTTTTGTCTGTCTCCGAAAATCCGTAGCACACGACATGCCAAGACTTTTTTATAATATTTAAAATTCTTACATTTCAAACAAGTATCTATAAAGTAACAAGTTTGAATGAAAACAGAAAGCATAACTGTCACTAAGTACAAAGTTATTGTGGAAGGTTCTTGGGGTATTACGGTATTAATAACTACGTCAACAGGCTTTCAAAGGCTGAACCAGTGCAAACTTCAGAACTACTATGGACACGCAATATCAGTTTCCGTCGCAAACTTTATTGCAAGTTTACTCAGGTACGAAGTGAATATAGAATTTATAAAACACCATGATGGAAATTGCAAGCCGTCGTAGTAGATTAAATTCAGTTACGCTAAGTTAGAGATTACGATGCTCAACATAAAATATTGTAGAAAAAGAATTACAAGAAGGAAAAATAAAGAAAATATACGGATCAAATATGATCCTTAATTATGGTACTTAAATACCAGTACGTATGGATCAATATCTAATGAAAAGACACTGTCAAAGGATAATTGTAGAGTAGGAAAATATTGATTAATCTGTTTGTCATAGTATGAAGTGCTAGCTCCGTAACCTGTAAAAACGTATCTACAAATGTTTTTATTTGATTTTAAAAATGCGAGCTTTTGTCCAGTCCCGTGCTAATGAAAGACATTAAAAGCACAGATAATATAATACTATACAGTACAGATACCCCATCCCATACAATGTTTTTGGTAAGTGCTAACTTCTTATTTTACTCCGCTTATTTTTAAAGCGAAATTATCATATATATGCAGTAACAAAGGAACTAGAGGTGGATATTCATAGTAAAGACAACCTGCTAGTTCAATATGACACAACTTGAATGATTATTATACAAGTGACCAAAGAAATATTGTGTTTCTGATATTCTACACAACCCGAAAGGAATTGTTTATTCATACGAGAATAGTTACCTTGGGTAAACGTCCATCGTTTTGCCTACATCATTATCTGACCCGTTACAAAACGAACACACCCCAATAACTTTGGGTCTCATTACGTAAAACAAATAAGCAGTCCATCTCAACTAACTGAAGATACAATTGTTTCCCCTGCCGTAACAATTGAAGAAAGGATCCTATTCTGTACATAAACTTCGCATTTCTCGATACAAATAAGGAAGTTATTTGTGAAATTGAATTTGCACGTAGCCTTATTCTTTGTGTTCGGAAAAAGTAATCGCGTACCTGCCAAGGGAAAATCTATCGCTTATCTATCATACTGTCATGTTTTTATGTAAGTAATCCGGTGAACCGAAAATACAGATGTCTATAAGCAACATTTGTTTGATAATTCAATTATCCTTTAAGCACACACGAAAATGTCGCAAAAAGTTGGTATCTCAATTACTTAATTATTGGTGTATGCGTCTTTTCATTCTCTAAGAGAAATAGCTCTCATTTATTTATTCTTTTCCGTAATATTATTTCAATTTGTATGTATAAACAACTTTATTGTCAAACGTTATAAACACATCCGAACATACAATAAAACATTCTAGTCTCGAACTAACACGGAATAGGAATTGTCAATATAGTTGATTATGATTTGTAAACACATGTTCCGAAACAGTAGGGTCTGCAATTTCTAGATTTGTAAAGAGCTTTTGTGTCCTGAAGCCTTGACTGCGCCATTACACTTAATTGTTCGAATCACGAGCCGAAACCCTACTGGTCTTATTGCCTCTTTTCTCTGGACTACGTTTGTATTGCTGTTTGTATAATGACCTACGTATAGAACAGTGGACAGTTTAATACAGTTAATTTACTTCAGTCACGACACAATAAAGTCACGATTTTATGTAATAAATCAATGTTTTGATTTTATGGTGCTCATATTTCAAATGACATTAATGAAACCAAATAACTATTATTTTTTATATGTAATGTGTTTGCTTTTGGCTCATACAAACACAAAGAGTCTAAGCTTAAACGAGCTTAAACAAAAGATGCTAAACTAAACACTGGGGTATAAAAACGTGTTTTATCATACAATCTGTGAGTTATCTGTGAATTGGAATAGGTTAACGGCTAACTATACACTACTTACAATACATGACAAGTCTAATATTTAGATACTCACCCTAAAAGGATTATGATATACATGATGCTCTATTGAACTAAAGTGCTTTTAATTTACTTACTTTGTAATTTGATAACACGCTTTAAATTTACTTTGTGGATTGAGAAATCAAATAAAGCTGTCACGTACATACTTGCATTGAGACTTGAAAAGATCAAGAATGTTTTAAAGAAAATTTGCATGAGTTTGTTTATCTGTTCGCAAAGCTCTTGCATGCTATGGATAATAATAAGAAGAGGCGATGGAAGCATCCTATAACTTTTGAAATAAAACTTTTTCACCCAACTCTGATAAGATGATTTTGAATAATCAGTGAGTTAAAAATTTAATTTTAAATAATTCGATCCACGGGTAAATTGGAGTAGGGTTTGCCTTGATTGTCAAAAGTGGGGTTCAAGTGGCTTTAAATGGACGAATCTCTATAGTTGACCCTCGAAAAGGCTTCCAGTTATGTCACTTATGGTATGTATAAAGCCATCAAGGGTTTATCCAAGGTCCTATATTCCCTAGAAATTCGAACCCCGTAACTCAATCCTACCTCGAATCGTTCGGCGACGTAATTCTCTCTGAGGATCAAATTAAATTTTATTACCAATTCCGTTAAGCCAAGCTCACTTAATTTGTCTCTATCCAATCAGATTAATTGGAGGAGGCTTTTCCAAATTATTCGCGCGTCACCTTTTAAAAGAGCAAAATAAAGAATACAGTTTCCAAGTCTCGAAGGCTCAAAGGAAATTAATTTACAACTTTCATCGATTTGTGTCAATTTGCTGATAACGGATCGTGACTGAACTCCGTATGAGGCCTGAGTGAAAAACAAACTGGTTTTCATAGAACAGAAACTCACTTCAAAGATTTCGGCCTTTAATCCCTGATTGGATCGGCAGAGGCGAATTTCCTATTTAATCTTTATGCTATATAGTAGGTGCCATAAAAGATATTTTAGGGAGATCGTAGGTTTAATCATGCCTGAAGGAGAGCTCTATTATTATTTTAGCCATTACTTATTAAATGCAGTTTAGATAGTTATAGTAAATGAAGAATATCGAATAAAAACTTGCTTAGGACTTTGATTAGCAGTGCAACTCAGATAATATACGAGTATTTCGGTTTAAGAATTTTTAATCATTCTTCATTTATTAAAAGTGAATATAATAATTTAAATATATTTCTGAGAATTGATAGATTGTAATTTAATTATAGTGAGAACTATTTCTGTCTGACAGATAAGTATCTCTAGCTAATATTAGATATATAATAACAAAAAACCCTTGCCTTCATTCTAAAAACCCCAGGTTTTTTAGTAACTTTTGTGGCAATCAAAGAACATAGGTTATTTTAAGCTACTTTAATGCCAGACTCTAGATGTCGTTACCATTTCTCTACAGCTCATAACATACTTGCATATAATAGTTATTAACACCATGGGTTATTGATTGTCTTTCTATAGAGATAAAGCCAAGGTTACGAAGCTTCGTGCTAATGAAGATAGACAACAAAATTCACCGTTGCCATAGCTACGGACTACGTATTTTCGTAGCGATTACCGCCTACACAACGATAAGTCATATTGTGAACGGCTGACATAAATTAATACGTAGAAGAGAACTAACTGCCATTCTGCTTGCTAAAGTGCATGATGTATATAAAAGAGTGTTTAATATGATATAATTTTCATATTTCTATGGTTTTATATACTTAATTAAAATGTTAAAGACATAAAAAATATGAGATAAAATTACGAAAATAGTTTAAAATTTCGTTAATTTCATCGACTTCTGATTCCTTAGTCACCTGTTATAAGTTATAACAGTTGTACATATAAGATACTGGAATCCATTCCTGTGTATCTAATTTTTTTAATGTTTGTGACATTACATAGTAATACGAATCTCAAAGATAACCAACGTTCTGTCTATTTTAAAAGGTATTAAAAAATACTTTATTGTGCATTATTTAAATTTAGTTATACAGTAAAACGATAGTGTGAATAACCTTAAGGGTTACGCTGAAATATAAATATATGCTTGAGAAAGTGGCTTTGTTTAAATTAAAATATGAAAAAGCTCGCTCAACTCTTTAAATCGAAGCCTGAATACAAAGAAAAGCTCCAGTGCTTACCTACTCCTTAATGGATTAAATGTATTCAAGTTGAACTTCACAATTTTGTAAATTAACGAATGAGGGTATGTTTTAAAAATATTAGCTGTTTAAGATACTTTCCGTGACATGAAGTTGCTTATAAATATAATGACACTACGTAAATATAATGTAAATAATAAGTCACAGAAAAACTGTTATTTTAGAAAATTTTACTTTTTTCCGACGTAACAAATATACATTATTTATCAGTATTTCTACATTCAATCGATAGTTTTAAGCAACAGAATTCCTCTGAGAAAAGTTTTTTCTTAATAACTTTTAGAACTCCCTACCGTTTTGTTTATCCTTAAAGAAAGAGTAAATATAATAAGAAGAAAGAAACATGAAGATATACAGCGAATGGCTAGCAATCTATTACCTAAGGACATGTTGATGTTGTTGTATTACTGACCTATTAATAAATGATTTAGGCAAGAATATTCCATAAACCTACTAAAATTTTATAGCACTCATTTTGATTGAATATCGCTTTTTTATAGCATTTTTATGACTGTTATATTGATCAGTGCTTACATTACACTTCATTGCAAACATAACGTTAATTTTCGATGAAGGTTAATTTGTATAGTGAACAGATATTTAAGATGTATCAATATGGTCATTTTGCTTCTAAAAGGTGGTCAATATCTGAACTAGCATTTGAGGCTTACCAGTTCTTAACTTGGGGTGTACATTTGATATAAAACCCTACCTAGTATTTGACATTGGCGTCGTGAAATTTTATTCATAAGTAGCAAGTTTTAAATGACTATACAACTCACCATGTACTTTTTATAACTGACCGATGATGAGTTATTATATGTTTATTTATCTCATTCAATATTTTATTTCTATAACATCAAACTTTATCAAGTTTTTTTTTCTCCATTGCATTAAATTCATTCTAATGCAATGAAATAATTGCATTAGAATGAATCTAATCATTGAAAGAAACTCTGATATATACTTACATATATCAGAGTTTCTTTCAATCCAAAAAGATATTAAGATATCTGAATAAATATAGTGCCAGCTTCATAACTGTACACGTGAACATCGAGGGTTACCAATCATGTATGAGCTATTTAGGTACATATGAAAGCTATTGTTATTCGAGATCGCTCCATTCTATCGATCGATTCTGATAAGAGAAACGTTATCAACACTCACTTGATCAATTTATTGCGCTGATATGTTGTTTTGGGTCACAGTAATACTTCGTCCAACTATAGCACTGTTAGTTAGTCTGGGACTCGAATTATATAACTAGCTGACTGTCATTTTAATATAGATGGAGCCACCTATATGATGGAGTAATTTTAATATCTCTTTTCCAAACCGGACTCTAGTTTCTGAAATATTCTTTAACATACTCATGCACCTCCTTTCAACCCATTTGGAATGTACAGACAACACCGTCTAAAAGATAAAGAAGAAGAATATGTACGTGGCCAGTTGTCGTATAAGTACATGGTTTTGTGAAGGCATGTTTATGACACTATTACACCAATTGAACTAGCCCCTTGGTAAGTTTATTTAAGACTTGTGTTAAGGGTACTAGTCAACGTATATTTAAGAAACATATACTTGTTTTAAATAGGTATATAGCATATATAATTAACAACCTGACTGAATAGCAGAAGAAAAGCGTAGTTATTAACTCTGCTTCCATGGGGAATCGAACCAGACCTCACAATTAATAATACAGTAATCTATATGAAAAACATATATATTAATCAATCTCTCTATCAGTAGTAGTGAACATAGCATAGCACATAATTCTCTGAATACAAACGAGATGCATACCTAAGTAAATAAAACTCATTTTCACAAACACAAACTGAAACTTCACTCATGAAAAGTCAAGAATGAATAGAAGTTTTATTTGACGAGATTCTATCCTCATCTCTTGGGTTTAAGTACGTGATGTGTTTGTACTTTCCACGTAATTGCTGGTGTGCCTTATCACGGTTGAAAGCATCAGTGTCCGCTACTTCCTTCTAATATTGATTTTTGGAACAACTTTTCGTTTCCGTGAACGTCTAATAATAACGTCGTGAACTCTAACCTTTTAACTGCACTTTAAAGAATATTAATAACTTGTAATATATAACCGAACTTACAGTACGAACTAAAAATGAAATAGTTATATAATTATAGAGGTTATTGAGAAAAATTGTTCAAACAAAATAATACATTATTGTATGAATATTTTAGTGTAATTTAAAGATGACAGTTCAATAAATGTTGTAATCTTTGTATAAGAAATCTGAAGTTGTCAGTACTAACCAAAACGAAATACTGGGACGTAAAAGAAATTTAAATAGCTGCCGTTCTTGACATTATTGGAATGGAATAGGGCGATAGGCTAGCAACAAATCACTAATGCTCCATATGAAATCACATCCCAAATATTTATGCTAAAAGTGGTCTAGTTATTGTCATGTCTACGAGATTTTTTCCATCCCGAAAGTGAGTGAAGGATGTGAATGTATATGCATAACGTTAATTTTATTCTTAATAAAAAAGTACTTACGAAATCGGGTCGAAACGTTGGGTGATATAAAATTCCTAAAGTATCTTCATCTTTATTTCATTTTATCGTGATACGACCCGGTCTCATATCGTAAATGAAAATGAGTACAAATGTTTTAAAATAACTACTTATTTAGAAAAAAATATGTATGCTTGTACTACTCACTATTTATAAGTTTGTTCACTTAATTATATTAATTAAATTTCTTGTCTATGTCCTTCTCTAGTATACAATTAGCAATATTAATTATTTTAATACTTTCTTTTTTCAGTCTAGAAAAGATCTGGGGCAAACTGGAACCACTATGTCATGGTCAGATATATACTACAATGATTACGATGACAAGCCTCTACGCAGACCAGGTAACTATTCTTTTAGGTACAGTGGACTATAAGCCTTCAGGGTGGACAGGAACTCATCAACATTACATCTTCTAGCAACTCAAATCTTTCTTGCATAACTTTCGAGATCTCATGATATAAATAACTATCATTACCGTTAAACGGGGTAGCTGCCTACCCCGTATAACTTATACGGATCTAATTGAAGACATTCTTCTCGAGGCGGGTGTACGTAGTGTGAAAAACAGTAGATCTATTATATGTACCTATGAGTGCAGTGAATAAATTTGTCTATCTCGTGCTAGTCTGGGACGTAAAAAGAATGCTTACTAGCTTCCGATGTTCCCAGTATGTCGTAGGAGGCGACTAAAAGACTAGGGGTATATGGAATCTATTGGACGATAGGCTAACAATCTGTCACCAATATTCAATATAATATTCCAACCCCATGCTATTAAGAAACCAAAAAGACTTTTTCAAGTCACCAAAATTCTCTCGAAAGGGATTACAGGACGTAAATGTACATGTATGAACAAAGTTCTTTTCTTCTATCTAAACCTTTGTTTACTCTTCTATTCCAGCGCCTGGCTACCCCACCCAAACCCTGATGATAGTCCCACCGCAAGCCAGGGTGGCTTTCCATCGAGACCACTCGAACGCCTGGAGCGCGATGTGGGGCGCCATAGCTGGTGCTGGAACAGTCCTGGTCATCGCAGCTCTTCTGTACATCTGGAAAAAGCCCAAACGGCGAGATTCACCGCAACTCGCTCCGTTGGATGTTGGACGGAATGTAAGTGTTTGAAAGTTAGTTTATTATAAAGGTTAGGGAATTAAAATTTACATAAAACTAAATTGTTTTCGAGATTCTACCAATCCACTTTTGGTCCATATGTATCAACAAACAAACGTTTTGATAATTGCACAAATAGCTAATTTACCGGCACGTAAATACTACAGTTATAGACCTCTTAAGAATTTAAGAATAATTCATCATCATCCTATGGTACCCCAGTGGTACAGAGGGCCTTCATGAGACGCCGCCAACCGCTCCTATCCTGTGCCTTGCACTCCGCGTCCCTCCAACTCAACCCAGCCGCCCTCAACTCGGCGTCGACTATGCGCTGCCAGGCGTCTGCTCCCGCACGGCCTCCATTTGAATGCTGCCCTGGCGGTGTTGTCCTCCGGCCTTCGGAGTGTGTGCCCTATCCACTTCCACTTACGCTGAGCGATTTCACGCTTGATTGGGACTTGGTGGCATCGCTTCCATAGATCCTCGTTGCTGATAGTGATTAATTAATAATGATTAATAATAACTAATTTAATAACTGTTAAAGGATTACATGTGCAAATGATTAGCCGTATTAATTAATACGAAACACTAAATAAGAATAATCGTTTTACGGAACGTTTGGTCTATCCACTTTTTAGTGGAAGGTATAGGTAAGCTTATATCCACAAGCATGTAATGACATTTCACCATAAGCTTAACCACAACAGCTGAATCGCTTTAGAAGTTATGTTTGTTCAGATTATACTTTATTCCCAAAACACTCCTAAATAATTGCCACGAGTTTCTTATTTACGACTTTTGCAAGCATATCAACGGTTACATTTCTGCTTATTACGTTGTGACATTATATTGTAATGTGTATACTTATGTTGGTTTTGTATACTTTGACAAGCAGCTGCGGTGTTACATCGCCCACTCCGCCGTCGTAATGTGTGTTCAAAGTTTCAGCAATAATAAATAAATACACAGAACTGAGCTTAGTCGTAATTGTATAGGATATGGGTGATTTATCGCACGTGCAAGAAAAAAATATTTATCGAAATGTTGGAATTAGTGGAATTAAGACCCTAGAATAATTAAAAATATTAATACTATTAAATGTTTGTAAAAAAATGTATACTCGACTTTTGTACTTTTTTCATTCATACGCTACATATGTAACCTAACCTGAGCAATCGTCATCAACGTTATATTCCTACGTCCTTGGCCACTCAAAATACATTTTTCATCAAAAAGCCAATACAGACCGTGTCTGATAGAAAATCCATTGGCAATCACCATTAAAAAATCATACATTTATTGTACATTTAAATCTAAAAGTCATCATAAAATCATTACGAATTCACACTCGTGTAAGTTATAAATTTTCCATTGTTACACGTTCCAACCAGCCGTCAACGAAGGTTTATGCATGTAAGAATAAGGCTTTATTCCCATGGCGAATCATTTTGTCAGCTCATTCTACAGAGCCTTTGTTCAGCTGTTCCTTCACACCCACATCGCGATATGAGCAAAATAATACGACTGTTGTAAGCTTATCTTATCTTAGGAACATGAAGCTTGTATATTCGTAGCTTGTACTAATTGTTCAAATCACTACATAGTATAAAACAAAGTCGCTTTCTCTGTCCCTATGTCCCTATGTTTGCTTAAATCTTTGAAACTACGCAACGGATTTTGATGCGGTTTTTTTAATAGATAGAGTGATTCAATATAAAGGTTTATATGTATAATAACATCCATTAAAAAGCCAGAAGTGAGAAGCCGGAGCGGGTCGCTAGTTAGATATATTTTGTAGTTGTTCATTTTTAGCTGACCAAAACATTTATTATATTTTTTTATTTTACGTTTGTGAAATAATAAGGCGGTGATTTCTAAAGTAACTCAGTAGATATATTATTATTTTCTGAATTACAACCTTTGCCTCAATAGAGCAAGAATTACATACTATAAACAAATGCTTTTTATTCCGGAACATAAAACGTATTGCAATTTATGATCGTTTCTTTGATCTTTAAAAGTTCAGGTAATAATTTGAACAGACATTTAAGAAATTTACTGATTTTCGTTTTGACTTATTTATAGATTTTTATGATGTGTGTACCTTAATCTAAAAATTCATTGCAAACATATGTACGATAAATAAACACGTAACTTGTTGAATAGTCCTTGTTAATAATAATTTAAAACTAATATACTTTTTGTCGAGAAATTACTTATTCATACCTCATATTCAAATACTTTCATTATGCCCATTAAATTCATTTAATTAGTCCAGATGAAGTACCCGTGGAAGTTTTGAAATTGCTAGAATACGACCATCTAGATGTCATTGTGAATCTCTTCAATGTTATTTATAATTCCGGCACAATTCCTTCAGAATGGCTCCATTCCACCTTCATTACTCTGCCAAAAATCAGCACCGCAAAACGATGTAGCGAGTACCGCACCATATCACTAATGAGCCACTTCCTGAAAATCTTCCTTAAAGTTATCCATAAACGAATATACAGAAAGTGCGAAGATAACATTTCAGAGACACAGTTTGGGTTTAGAAATGGCTATGGAACGCGGGATGCTCTATTTGGTTATAAAGTGCTGATGCAACGCTGTTGGGATATGGACAGATGTGTATACGTCTGTTTCATAGATTATGAAAAGGCATTTGATCGCATAAAACACGAAAAGTTGATTCAGATCCTCGAGAAAATAGGCCTTGATTCCAAAGACGTCTTCATCATTAAGAACCTATACTGGCAGCAGACCGCTAACGTACGCGTGGAACACCAACTTACCGCTGATGTGGAAATTCTACGAGGAGTGCGACAGGGTTGTATTTTATCGCCCTTGCTATTTAATCTCTATGCCGAAGAGATTTTCTCAGAAGCCCTTGAGAATGCAACCGAAGGGATCGTTGTAAACGGGAGGCCCCTCAACAACATCCGATATGCGGACGATACAATCCTTTTAGCTAGCTCTATGGGAGATCTACAACAGTTACTTAACCGTGTTGAGTCGATCAGTGCTAGCAACGGTCTGAACATCAATATAAAGAAGACCAAGTACATGATCGCAGGTCGTACGCCACAGATGTCTGCAGTTATAAGCGTTAAGAACCAACCACTTGAGAGAGTCCGTTCATATAAATACCTTGGATGTATGGTGAACGACCAAGAAGACCAGAGTGTAGAGATAAAATGTCGCATAGAGCAGGCCAGAGGCGCTTTTATGAAGATGAATCACCTTCTTTGTAACCGGAATCTGAAACTCTCCACGAGATGCCGCTTAGTGCGGTCTTATATATTTTCAATCCTGTTATACGGAGTAGAAGCCTGGACACTAACCCAGACGTTATGTAAACGGTTAGAAGCATTCGAAATGTGGATATATAGGAGGATGTTGAAAATATCATGGACGGATCGTGTAACAAATGAAACGGTTTTACTGAAAATGAATAAGAAGTTAGAGCTCTTGAAGACCATAAAAAGGAGGAAACTGCAATATCTTGGTCATATTATGCGCGCCGACAAATACAATCTACTGCAACTTATTCTGCAAGGCAAAGTTGAAGGTCGAAGAAGGCCTGGCCGCAGAAAAACGTCGTGGCTGCAGAATCTCGCAGAGTGGTTCAACACGAGTAATATAGAACTCTTCCGAGCGACAACATCGCGTGATCGTGTAGCCTCAATGATAGCCAACCTCCGATAGGAGATGGCACCCAAAGAAGAAGAAGAGATTAAATTTCTTAAATGCTATGCCATGTTGTTATAAAATAAATTCCATGAATTTTTGGTAACACCAGTTTATTATTTAACAATTGTACCCAAAATATTAAATAACGATCATAACATCAGTTTATTACACCAGCTAGGTTAAATATTGAAAAAATATTTGTATTTATATGTTTTGTGCCTCTCAGTATATATTCAAAGCACGATCTAACCAAAGTAAAATGATATATCGATTAACTTAAAGCACGACTTATGCAAAGTAAAATTACGAATATTTAAAGTAAATTTACAAGCAATCCGATAGCCTTCGCAGTTTAATAAATTCCGCTAAGCGGATTTAACTGTCCAACTTTACCTACCAATTCAAACTTTTCATTTCAAACGTTACAATTTATATCCCAGTCTCAATTTGATATATTTTACTCTTAAAACAAACATTCTTAAGTAGAATTACCAACCGTACGACATTAAAAAGTTTAGGTTAGATTTGTTGGTGGGTAGGATTAGGGCAATATAAAAGGAAGTAAATTTACTTTAATATATATGTATAACAATAAAAATGCGTTTTGGTCTCTATAAAACAATGCTATTTCGACAAAAATTTGATTATAATAAAATAATCATATTATTGTGTTTTTGTACAGTGACTTTTATACGTGAACTCACATTTGAAGTATGGTAATTAGGTTTTTATCCATAGCATAGTAGATTGTGTGGAATATTTGCAGTTGATTAATTTAATTAGACACCAAATAAAACTAACAGCTTTGACCGTTACTACTGATTCGATTCCTACAACGCATGTGTATTTTTGGTGTAACAGACCAGATGTAGAGAGCTTAGTAACTTGGGTAAATCAATAATAGGAGAAAACTCACCATAAACCTTAGGTTAACAATTTGGCTTTAATTTTATGATTAAGTTGTAAGTTTAAATCGAATTCATACAAGTCGTCCACATGAAAAATAAGTGACATCTTTAGATAAAATTGTCATGTATTTCTTAATTAGTTAGGTTAGCGCCATCTATCGTACTTGCAACGAAACATAACCAAAACGATAACTGTCTGTATAACGCAACCTTTGAAATTTTAATGCCATTTCTCTTGCCATATAACAGATGGCGTTAATAGACTTAAAAGACGTATTGTTAACGAAGTACGTATAATTTTTTAAAAAACCGTAGTAAACCTACTACGAATTTATTTTCTAGTCACTCGCATATCTTTAATTTTGTTTTGTTAATTTAAAATCATTTGATTAATTATTTATTATAACCACTGAGATAATACTGCAAGACTGTATCAGCTACTTTTACCCAGTCGTTATAAGTAAATTAAGGAGCTGAGTGATTGTTTGGGTAAATAAACTCTAGCTAGTATTATCTTGTGCAATGCATCATTGTTTATAATTATACGTAAATTGAATGGTGACTGCTGGAACCTTAGAGCAAAGCAAATTGTGGGAATCACTCTGTCGGATTATTTATAGTAGATAAAACATATGCATAGTTTCGAGAAATAGGGATATCAAATGTTTGTTTTAAGGTAAATTTTTTGAAGATATCTCTTGAATATACTGTGTTCTCTTCTGAATTCGTGAATAGTGAGCTTCGAGTGAGCAACCTCCGACTACATCAGAAAGTATACTGTAGTCCTACTCCTCAAAACTATTATGCTTATATAATAGATGTAACCCTTTATGTGCGAAACTAAATAAGATCGATAAAATAAATTATTTGACTGATCTTCGGTCGTTCAATCAGGTTTTTGGCTTCAGTGAACGGGTGGGGTTTAGGTTGGGGAGCTACAGTAGGTCAAAACCAGATAATTTATTTTCTTACGTTAATCTTAATTCATCTGTCATTTGTGGCGATCCTATGATTAAATGCTCTTGTAACAAAATAAGTTGGACACACAATATACATATTCACGCGTCTACGTCCCTAAGGGGATAGGCAGAGACTATCGATGAACACATGGAACAATCCTGACAAATCTCCCTTGCTTCACTCCTATTATCCTTCTCAAACATGGTCTTCTTTTCTTCACGCTGTGTACACATAACATGAAAAATGTATATATAAATTTACAAGTATATAAGATTTGTTGTATTAATTAATCTTCAGTCCAAATATTTTTTAACAACTGATTCACAACTTCATCACTTTTTTTATACATATGTTTATATACAAATCCGTTATAAAGGCAAATAACACTCCACTCGACTATCGACTGTTGACAACCTGTAACGTTAAAGACAAGGGAATTATTAACTCTTCAGCTTCGCAGATGGTCACTTACACCGCTGTTCTCGCAAAGACTTAAAATCCTTTCATGCAAGGATACTAATGCGCAAGAGACATCTGTTACGATTACCGATACCGATTGTTGACCGCTAGGCTCTCTATTCTCTTCGTCTTCTCAAAAGTAGCCTATACATTAATTTATTTATTTAAATACCTATCTTTACAGGCTTTCCTAATGCTACTTTCATAACTACTTTTTGTTTATGTACTTTTTGTAAACAGAAAGGTACATAATAACAATATTTAGACATTATAACACCAACTGAACTAGCCCCTTGGTAAGTTCATTTAAGACTTGTGTTAAGGGTACTAGTCAACGTATATTTAAGAAATATATACATATTATAGACAGATAAATACATATATAGCATATATAATCAACGATCAGACCGGAAAGCAGTAGAAATTCTTAACTCTGCCTCAACCGGGACCTCACGATTAGCGTTCCGGCGGCTAACCGATCGCGCCACGGAGGTCGTCAATTCCTCCTTTTTAATGAATTATCGGCAAGGCACCCACTGTACCTGCTCTGGGGCCAAGGGCGTAGATCGGCCCCCGCGGGGGAGGGGCGTTTGCGTCACGCGAAGATCGATGCCGCACTTGTTGCCGTACTCAACAGGCTGCGCCTTTGTCCCGGCGGCCATGTTGGGCCAATGCGTTCAAACGGTACGGTACACGTGGATCGGGTACTTGTACTTGGGTACAGATACCTGCTCAGCCCTTAGACAATACTAGGTACAGGGCTTCTAGACAATGCTAGATACAGCTATCTCTGCTGGGCCCTTAGATGAGTGTCAAACACTAAGAGAATGGAATAGTACAGATGTCTTTTCTGGGGTCTTGGATAAGTTTAAAATGTAAAGAAAATGGAGATCAAAACGTATAAGCTTCGTTTAAGAGATCACGTGATTTTGTTAATTCATATGTCAATGTTATACATACATTTTGGTATCGATTCTTATAGAGTTTTATCAACTGTGCTGTACGCTTAGCACATCTATATTATAAGATCCCGAGCAAACGAACATGTAAATACAATAATAACTCTTGATTTTATTTGATATCGTTTTTTTATAGCGGCTAAGGGCCTAGGAGTCAATTAAATTGATTGAGAGATGGACTTTCAACCTGTTGACCAAATGATACATCAATACCAGTACGAACCCAATAATTTTGTTTTAATGTATAGATATTATATCTTAAAGATTTCGTCCACCTGTCAGGCATTAAAAGATTTAAATGTAAAAGTGCCAGTACAGGTGTAATAAAAATAGAGCGCTAGCGAATCGCATAAAAATTCCATTTACTCCTAGTCGTTTAATGGCCTTTTAAGTTATGCTGGGAAAAGAGCGGCTATACAACTCGTATTTAAGTCCCAGGTTTTCACTAAATAAGGTTCAAGTAATAATAATAATATTTGGACATTATTACACCAATTGAACTAGCCCCTTGGTAAGTTCATTTAAGACTTGTGTTAAGGGTACTAGTCAACGTATATTTAAGATATTTTTACATATCATACATAGATAAATACATTTATAACATATATAATCAACAACCAGACATGAAAGCAGTAGAAAAGCGTAGTTCTTAACTCTGCCACCACCGGGAATCGAACCCGGGACCTCACAATTAGCGTTCCGGCTGCTAACCGATCGCACCACGGAGGTCGTCAAAAGTCAAGTAGTCATACTATTAATTGCACATATTGCAGGAAACCAATTTTTTTTCTTCTGCTTACCATCATTATATTCTACTGATTATAATAATAACAAAAGTGTTTATTCGCATCAACAACATAATGATAAAACGTGTACATTTAAAACCTACAAACTAAGGGTATAAATTGTATGGGTTATTATCGTAGTAAAACTACCAATCATGGTAGTCGTAGTATAAGGACGGTCGTAGTATAGGTCAATTGTTTCCTACCGGGATTAATATATGCCAGGTGCAAACAGAATTGAAATATTCTAAGCTTCTTGTTCCGATTTGATTGCGAAATTGTACGTGTAAACAATAACTTGATGTAAAAACGGTTAATCGCAGTCAAAGTAGTAAATTAAATGTGATTAGCCAAATTCCATACCTACACTTCGTTAAATGGTGATCATTTAATTTCCGAGTGAAAACATAGGGAGGAAACCTACTCGTTCCCAGAAGAGGTTATAGTCAGTGCTAACAAATAGCGATAAGGCTTACCATCTGTCACATTGAGTAGGTTCAACTGATTACCTAATATCATCTGGTCAACACATGGATACGAGGAGATGGACACTCGTACCTCTGACTACACCGCAAACGTTAATTGTTTTGTAACTTTTATAATTAAATTATGTTTCTAGTTTTAATATCTCGAAACTATCCTAACTAAGAACTAAGAGACATTTCTTCTGTGATTTTTCTCTGCATCGCGACATTTATATATGGAACACCACGATGACGTAGTTCTGTTGGAGGCTTTTAACTCATCCCCGCAGCCTGATCTGTATCGGGGATGCTATCATTCGATTTGTCAGTCCCAAGCCCAAATAGGTCATGGTCGGTTCCCGGCTTCATACGTAACAGAGCGGTGCATTTTCTGATGCTTTTAGTCATAATGGAAAGTGGTAGGATTGTTTTCCATATTCTGTTCTGTATGCAACGTAAATAGAATACTACTAAAAATATTTTTGGAATAGATAAACTATTAAAACTTTCTTAAGTTATATTTAGGTGATACATTGTCCAAAAACAAAAGACAAACCTTTGCGGGGCAGTCAGAGGTTCAGGTGTCCATCTCCGCAATTGCGAGGGTAGTAATTCTATGACCACCTCAAACCACGTGTTAACCAGCTAGTCAGTACTCAATGTGACAGGTGGTAAGCCATGTTGCCATTTACAAGTACTAACTATTACCTGTTTGGGGAACAGGTAGGTTTCCTCACGATGTTTTCTCTCACCGTTGTAGTCGACGCAATTCGTAAATGTATTTTTATTATTTTCATTCCCCAATATCATCTATATTTATGCCAAAATTATAAGTCTTATTGTTAGCAACGACAAAAAGGCTTCAGTATTTTGCACATGCAAACAACAGTACTTATTTAATACTTATACAACCGTAGTCGGTTCAAAATTTAATATTTTTAAATATTAACTTGTTTTCAAAATTCAATGCTCCTGAAAACTCTTGTTTCACCTGATAGCCAGTACCTAACGTGACCAGTACGTGTATTGGAGTATGTACATAATACATAAGAAACAAAATCTTTACTTTTGTATAAAAGACTTACAACCGGTGTACGTACGAAATTACTTTCGTTTCTTAATGCAAATAAGATTGTATTAAACAAAGAACAGCGTAAAGTTTTACTACTAAAGTGCGGCACTTATACTAAATTCTAGATTAAATAAATCCGAGGCTATCGCTTCGGTTGAAACTAATTAGAAATAAATTAGTTGAGTGTTCGCCTACACTTTGATTGTTTGGGAAGTAAATTGAAGGTTAGTTTAGGTTTTAAGGGTAGAGCTTGTATCTATTTTTAGCTTATCGCGTTCGGTAACCGTGGGCTATTACTTAAAAGTGCAAATTAATATTTATTTTCACGATATAAGTTTAAATACTACCCCTAATTCATAATTACTATGATAAAATTAATGATTATAATTTCATCCAAATTTAGTAACTTCGAAACTATAGCCCCATTATTAAACCTTTTATCTTAGTATATTATAAAAGTGTGTAAAGGTAATAGATATTTCATGCACCAATATAAGATTACTAACACCTTTCATTAACCACACACTATAAATTCAAATTAATCTTGCTCAAACACGAAACGAGGTCAAATATACACTTATACATACGTAGCTGTACCCTTACCTTTGAAATTCATATTAACCTACATACCCAATATATGTAAACAGATCGCGGTCCCTTTATACGTTTAATAGTCACCTGTACTATACCTACATTCTACCGCAACATGTAAGGATGTAGTCGCACTGAAATATTTGTACTTGAAACAACGTAGCCCTACAAGCAATGTGTTTGCCGTAGCGTAAAACGGGTTCGTAACTTGATGGGCGCCCCGAGCGAATTTCTCTGTACATGGCATGGGTTGGAACTATACCTATTATATGTGAGGTTTCGTTTCATTTTAAATCATGTATGAGTCAAAGAATAGGTTAATAGTTGAGTGCTTGTGAAACGTGATAGGAGGTTAATTTATCACCGTTTTCTGTCTACATGCATTTAGGTAACAAGTATCTGTACATTTGTTTTGTTTTTAATTATACTATTGTTCAAGATTACTTTTAAGTTCTTTAAATAACGGACCAAGCTTTACTATGTACTAGGAATTGATAATAAGAGACATAACAACCTAATTGCAAAATGCAACAAGTGTTTAACGTAATATTTTATTGAACACTAACGTTAAAATAGAGGATTAAAACGGAACTCAACACTAGATTACCAAGTAAAGCGAATATATTAAGCATATAGAACAGAAAGGGTATTTGTATGTGTGTATGTAAAGGGAGGTAAAAGGTTCTCTTATATACCTACGTATAAATAAGGTACGCTTTGGTACAGCCTGATTTCCTTTACCTGTTGCTAACGCGTTTCAAAAAGGTTGAATTTTATTTTGCGGCGCCGCGTCGTGTTGTTTCCACGCAGTCTCGGTAAAGTACTGTTATGGAAAAAACGAGAATTGAGAGCTCTTATTTAAGAGGTATCTAAAGAGAAAAGAAAGGAAAAATATTAGTCGCTGATTTGGAAATATTGGCATGGTTACCGAATAATTGAACGAAAATTTTAGACTTCTCTTTTATGTAGATTTAGATTAAATTAATCAAATAAGTGAACGGTATAAACATGATATACTTGTAGAACTGCAATTTCATGAAAACGGTTATTTAATATTCTCATAATTCCAACAACATCCATCTCCATCCAAACTATATAACATACTCTACTGCACAAACGAACACTCCATTAACAGATAACCCAAACAATCACTCACACCTCGCACCTAACTCGATTCCTGAAAGTTGATCCAGCTTATAAGAGCTCACAAAACGGGCCCAATAAAGCAATTAGTCGCCTAAATCCTAGTTCTAACTGAGAGAGGAAATTGCCAATTATGAGGCGAATCAATACTAGTCTTCTAGTCGGACGTAGCGGCGTGATGTTGAGAGGAGCGTATGTCGCCATTGACCTCGGTGAATCTCCTATCTGGGGTAAGGTCGCCTGGTAATGACAACACCGCCCGGGCGGCAGTGTGCGCGCCTTGCCCGGACGAGCCGGACGGACCCGGGCCGCGTTCCCTTGCCTCTTTTTATTGTTTTTTAAACGTATGGACGCATCACTTACCTTTCTAATAAGTATTTGCTGTAAATAGTGAATTAAGATTGGTCAGGGGAAATGTTAGTTGATGTATGAAAAAGGTGTTGTGCCTTTTGAATTCTGTAAAGTCAATTATTGTACCTTCATTTAAATTTCGTACGGCGTCCTTCTAAATTGCTGGGCGATAACATGTTTTTTGTGAGAAATTTGATGACATGAATGTAATTTGATTAGAAAATTGAATATGACTTGGCGTTTTGCAAGTTAACAATTATACTGATTTACTTTCGTGTTACACGCAAGTAGCGTAGCGTTCGGTCAACATCTTTGAGTTTTAACAACGAAAACCTTGTTGTAGAAATCCTATTTTACGAAACGAAATAAAAAACACAGTTTAAATATTAATTCTAATAAAACTACCACGTGTTTTACTCAAAATAACAAATTCTCTGCCTTTGCCGAATCTGAGAAGCAACAGTTTGCCCATAAACGCGTCCCGCTGAATCATTCGGCAGCTTTATGCTAAGTGAAGATACTTTGGATAAGTAGCCATATTATTTTAAAATTTCTTCTTTACTTAATATACATTTCGTTAGTGTTATTGAAGTTTTAATGGGGCTGATGTGGAATCATAATTTTAAAATCCTATAATACATTATAATGAAACTAGTGTAATTCTGATTACAATTATTATTTTATCTTACTGCTACTATTTGAAAATGTCTAGTTGCTAATAAAAAAATGCCTGGGATGTTAAAATAGTACAATTTCTCCTTAAAAAACTTTTCCATAATTCCGTGAAATAAATATTTAAACTTGATAAGCCATTTCTTACAATTTGTATTTCATGCTATACTTGAAAGTATTTTTTGTTAAGTTAAATCATCCATCAAAGATATATAACTTCATGAACTAAAACCCTATGGTATAGACAGAAACTCTGAATACTAAACATAACCTAACGTGCTACCGTTAGATCACATCAGTCTAAGAGGTCTTAAGAATTACGCTATAGTTTTATCTAAATGACCAAATTGTCTATCAACCACAAATTCTCCACATTAATTGTACCAAAATCGATAAGTAAATATGAGTAACATAGTTCTCAAAATTTATGGTAAATTAAATACATTAACCAATATTTCTTTTCTCGTACATAAAGCTCGGCGTTGATTTTACCTCTATTATCGTAACTAAGCATCAGATATTAAGACAAGATTTCCTACCTAATTACCTAGCCTGCCTCGCAAGGGTTAAAGCTAGGAACTTGTTTGTTTTTTAAAACAATAGGTAGTAAACAAGCGTTTTGTTTAGCAACACAGGGCTTTCCCAAGCGTGGGTTACCATGTGCTGTGGCGTAAATAGACGCCCACCTTCCACTGTCTACCTTACAGTGCTGAGAAACACCTACGCTCAGTTGATTGTCCGTCTATGACCCTAGAACTAGACAATAGCATCTCTCAAGAGCAAGGGTACTTTCGGTTGAGTTTACAGAACTCATGCATAGAGTTTTGGACCTTTTTGGATTGGACCTTTTAGGTCGAAATGTGAAGAGTTTAAGGGTTCTCTGTGGGTGATGTATATGTTAAAGATGGTTGATTAAAGATAGGAGAGAAAGTGTAGGAAAGGAAGTTCCTGTGCTTAAATTAGCGATATACTAAAATTGCATTAGTAGTACTATAGCCGTCGATAAGGAAAGCGAAAGACTATAGAAGTCGAAGTAAAAGCGGTTAACCAGGTCCGGGAATAATTATATGTACGATTTTTATTACTCTTAAAAAGATAGCATTATACTTTGTCATTTAATGTAATGGGGGTATATTCTTAGTTTTAAAACTCGCTGAATTCAAACCTAATCTACAATAAATAAAAAATATATATCATTATGTACTGACACCTTGTTTTAGTATTGGTTAGCAAAATATGGGATCAAATATCAACTCTTGACCGGAGCGTTGAACTGTTAGTTGTTTGTGTTTGTTCCATTCACTACAGTATTAGTTTGAGAATATTAGTCCTTTTAGTACAATGCGCAGTTGAAAAGGTCATCTAGGAATTAATAAATAATTCTCCTATTCCCACTTAATAATATTAAAGACGCTATTAGATCAATTGAACTAGCCCCCTAATAAGTTCATTTAAGACTTCTGTCAAGGGTACTTACTAGTCATCGTATATTTAAGAAATATATACTTATGATACAGATAAATACATATACGGCATATATAATCAACAACCAGACTGTGAATCAAAAGAAAAGCGTAGTTCTTAACTCTGACTCCACCAGGAATCGAACCCGGGACCTCACGATTAGCGTTCAGGTGGTTAACGAATCGCGCGAGGCATAAAGATTAAGTTTTTTTTTAAATATTGATTCTTTCAACTCATATACTTAAAAAATTCCACCTCATCCACCAGCTAATGATATAACCAGTAACTTTAAATATATTTAAAAATAAAACCAATCTAAAAACCTGAAAATCTAATACGAAATCCAGTCGGTATACATTCCCCTAACACAGATCCTATTAATCTTTCACAGACTAATTAAAAGTAGAGTGGGTTCATTCCTCTCTCAATTCTCTTGTTTTCCCTTCGGATGCTTACTACGTCATCACTCAATGTAGTATTATTTTTAGGTCATAAGTCCCTGAGAGCTTTTAATGATGTTATTCTCTCAGCTTGTGCATACTCAATTCGAGTCGAGACCCTTAGTTGAATTTTCAATTACGTAGCTGTATTTGTAATACTTATGGTACATATTGGTATCAATTGAAATAGCATAGTAAATTGATATGTTTTTAAAATTCTTTATGATATTACAGCAAATTTATCAGGTGACGGAATGCTTAGTACTCGTATATAATCAATGTTATTTCTTTTATTTTATTTACATCATGCAGATATATAAAAACAAATATTTTCTTGATATATTTACTTTATATTTTATTTACCATAATTTAATGGTAGAATTAGCGGCACAACTCTCTCACTATAGCCGTCAATAAATAAAGACTATTTATTTCCCATTAACGTGGTACATGATTAAAATCGCACGCTCATCGTTTCGTAACACTAAATTATCACAAATTTATAAACATAAATCTGTTTATAAATTTGTTTTCCAAACCTATGAGGCGTTAAAGCGTATTGAATTCTCCCCTTAAAATTTTAGGTAGCTTTATACCCCGATATATTTGAACTTAGTTTACAAACATGCCATTGGTGGTAAACAAAAGTGTTTAAAGTGTCAGTTAGACTAACTATGAGATAGGACTTGTGCACTATGAGTGGTTTAGGCCCACCCAGCGTGTGGGCAGCCCAGAAGAGACTGGAGTCTTGGGCTAGAGCCGCCAGGGAACGGACCTCAAGCGCCAGTAGTGGTCAGAGCCATAATTCCACTGACAGCTTCGGCGATGACAAGTCACATGGGAGTCCTAGTGTACGTATTTTAAATGTAGATGTCACTAATGTGGTTTGATAACAGAAAACTCTTAAACCTATGTGTTGACCAGATAGCCAGTACTCAATGTAACAGGTGGTAAGCCGTGTCGCCATTTACAAGTACCGACTATTACCTGTTCGGGAAACAAGTAGGTTTCCTCACGATGTTTTCCCTCACCGTAGTATTCAGAGCATTTCCAAATGTATTTTATTGCGAAAATGTATATAGAGATGATTAATAACTAACGGGACTTATCGCGTAAGTTTTTATATAATAAAGTTACCTTTATTAACCCGACGTTTCGGCTACCATGGTCACGGGCAGACTCTGCCGTCTTAATCATGAGTATAAATCGCGAATCTCTTAAAACTATAATGTATATAGAGAAACAGAAAATTTCTTTTTCATTGGTACATACTCTGCGATTTGAACTCTGTATCCACTGGTACAGTGTCAAGCTCCCGACGACTGAGACGAATTTCCTACACTACGTTTTAACTGTAACTTATATGTTTTTTCTACATACATACATACACATCACGCCTGATTCCCTGTAGAGGTGAAGGCAGAGATCACGGATCCCCATTTGACCCGATCCTGACAGACCACTTTCGCTTCATTGACATTCATACATCCTCTCATACACTCTCGGCGGTTATAGGTACTCCTAACGTCACCTTTTTTCAATATAGCGTCTATCTGACTGTTATATGTTTTTTTCTATTGCAGGAAATGCTCATACCGAAGGAGCAGTGCCGTGTTCAGCCCCTGACAGTGGAGCCGAGGGTCCCTGGGGCCTTTCCTCACGCTCGTCTCGCCAGGACTCCCTCCATCTCTTCGCAGAGCAGCTTGGACAGCGGGACTTCTAGAGCTACGGTGAGTTAGCAAGCAAATTTAGACTATGTTCCTGTTAGGCACGGTTGATTTTTGGTTGGACAAAATATGAGATAAACAAGAGCATATGGTAATAAATCAAAATAATATATAGATAAAGTTGGAAATAAACTGATAATTATAAAATAAAATCTTAAAGCTAAATATATTTACAAATAAAATATATCTGAGCATGTTAGTTCATTTTTTATATTGAAAATTAAGAAAAATTGTCTCCGTATTTGATTAGGAAATTTTAACTGTGATATAATTTATAGTGGTATGGTTTAGCATCTGTCATCTTAGATATTGATAATCAGCTAAAAAGTGGCTTTTGAGTAGTCAAAAATCATCATTGTGTTCAGTTGAAAGTAGGATAGTAAATCCACACCTACATGTGTAACAACTTATATTCTAAATGTAATTCAATGGCTGTGGTTGATAGCAGATTTAATATATTGATTAACTATCCAATGTCTTCACCACGTAATATTACTTCCAACTGCACACTGTTTTCTTATTTTTAGTTGACGGTGTACCCCTGACTATAACGGTCTTATCATACACCTCAGAAAAACTCATACATTTTATAAATTCAATATACGCCTTATGTTCGTAGTCATCGTAAGATAAAATTTGGACTAATACAACCCTTTACCCATTTATTGAAATTGAAAGGCTTTTCTCAGGATTTGATAATAAGTTACAAGTCAATAATAATATACAAATAGAATCTGCATACCTGCTTCTTACGTTTCATAAAGGAACGCCGTTGGTTACATTCCAATAAAAACACGAACAGCAATGACAAACAAATTATAAAAATAATTAAAAACAAATTATGAACGATACGGTAGTAAACATTCCCTTTGATCTTAATTGCTTGTAGCAATACCTAAACAAACTTAATCAAATCATTTCATCTCAAACTTAATTTTCTCTGAGCAAACTTGCCTAGTATGAAATTTATTTGGCTTCCGCGTAGATTCGAAAACACGGTGACGCCGATCTCCCTTCCTTATCAGTCACCGTAACGCTTTCCACTCAAACATTCCCTGGCTACTATTGATTTGGCTCGCACCTTTCACGCAGTCTTATTGCTAAAGCGATAAGGTTTTAATTCGTTTACTTTTTGCTCCAAATCCTTATTCAAACTTCGCTAAGTAAATCGACACTTTAAATGTCAAGGGGTCATATTTGTACTGTTTATATAGGAACTAACTAAACTTTATTCACCCGTGTAAATAATGATGATTCCGTTTGTTTTTACGTGGGTACGCATTACGTTTACTACATATATTCACATACTTTAATCCTTTCGAGGTGAATAAAACCTCAGAGACGTGAAGAATACTTCATGGTACCTACCATGAATATTATGTGAAATTTTAGTATGCAAGGTTGCTAGTCTATCGTTCAATAGATTTCATTGACTCCTAGTCTCTTCTTCATTCTTTTGACGTCCCAATCTACCACGGGAATAATATTAGTAGCCTAGTAGTATTCATTCAAAAGAATTCTATAATTATCCTATGTCCACACACATATAACCACGATGTGTAAGTAAGTTGAAACATACGACGTATTTCTGTTTTTGGTTACTATAACAAACTGTAATCCATCACAGGTTAAAACAAAAAGTCTATTGAATCACTAATATTGAAGACAAGCACACCCCTTAAAGAAGCCATCATAGGTTAACTCTATTAGTCTATTTAGTCACTAATATCAAAGACAAGCAAGCACACTAAGAATTTTACAATCTCATTGCAGAGCCAAGCAAAGTTTGCTTCAAAGATTCTTAAGCCGTGCAAAGTCCATAGTTGAGAGTTGATTCCACAGTCTAAGCCCTCCGTATATAGGCTCAAGTAATGTCTATTGTCAACCCTTTGTGAAGAGACCTAGGACAGTTTGCACTTAAAAGGAACTAGGCAAAGCATGATCCAATAAAGGGTTTAGTTTGATAATGTTCATTAGTGTTTAGTCGGTAAAAGAATACTAACTATCTGCCGTTCTTCCAGGCATCGTAGGAGGCGACTAAAGGACTAGGGGTAGTTAGAATTTATTGGGGAGTTGGGCTAGCAACCTATCAACAATGTTCGGTTATGACATTATTGAATGACTTTATATTCATTTTATTAGCAGTTATTTTACCTAGTATTGTCATCATCCTTTTTTCAATACTATAACCTCTAGTTACACAAGTTATGATTATAATAGTTAAGGAAACGTAAACAGTTTTCTTCATAGTCCATAAAAGATTAAAATATCAATTATGTACGTATCCTTATGTATGTATGACGTGAGTAAATAACTTTATAATCAGTATTTGAAACTTGAACCTTTACTTTAAAACTTCTTATACACTACGTGGTGTGTAAATGTAGAAAAATAATCAAATTGAAATTGAATTAATAGCTTTTCGACATTCATGTTTTGTCCTCAAAGCTTAAGTCGGTCAACATTTTTGTTGGAACCGACAAATATTACTAAGAAACAACGTTTATCCTTTTCCCTATAATTTTGAATTCCTAGTAATTTTGAATAGCTTACAATGAGAACAAAAAGCTTTTTCATTTTACATGGTCTATATAGCAAAAACTCTTTATGTTAAATAACTTGAGTATGTTTTCTAATTTAAATGTCATTGTTGTAGTAGTAGACGAAAATAATAATACACTAACAAAACAAATTTTGTTTAGAAATAATCTGTGATTTGAATAAAATGTAAAAAACGTTTTTTCAAGCCTTTTTGTGCAATACTCGTAATTTAGGTACCAACATACCATTTTCTTTACAATTGAGTTCTAAAAATAAAATAACAATCGGATGTCTATTACGGGCAGATAGACGTGAATACATACAATTCACGCCTGATTCCCTAATACGCCGAGATCACGAATCCCTATCTGTCCCGATGCTGACAAACCATTTTCGCTTTTCATACACACTCAGCGGATATAGGTACTTCTCACTTCACCCTTTTTCAATATGGTGTCTATCTGACTGTCACATGTCTTGTTATATTGAATATTTATATATCAGTGTATTAAGTCATATCGTACAAGTAAAATGTTACATTTCTAAGATGAGATACTTAATCTTCATCAAAATGTTAACAGGACCATACTAAACAAAAATGTCTTCACTTGACATTTAAATACTATCACAGCAATTTTTTTTTATATTTTAGAGTGGCCGGGTTGCATTACGAAGAAAAAGTTTAAGAAATGTATTAAATTGGTAAACATAAAAATGTTATATATTTACCTTACAAATATAATTTTTTTTATCATTTAAGTACTAATAATAATAAACCTACAAAATAAACCGTATAAACCGCTATGAAACCGTACAAAACCTTGTAAATCGTTTTTTTTTCTTTATTACAAAATATAACTTTTCCATAAACACAATCTCTGTCCGAAATAAAACCTCTTTTTCGTTACAACAGTAAATTAGAGTACTGTGTAACAAGTCCGCTTGCATTACAGAAACAGTTGGTAACCAAAAGCATGCAAACTCTTTGGCGTTCTGTTTAATTTTACATAATATCTCAGTGGAACCCACGGCCTGATATCAAACAGAATCTTGGATGAGCGAGCACAATCTCTTTGGATTTAACCTCATTTCGAATGCACTTTGTGGAACAGGAAGCTGAATAATTCTTCTTTATTGTGTACTTACAATATTACGCTGTCCTTAATTATGTAACACGTTTTTAAGCCAAAGGGTTTAACGCTGAATTTATTACGGTCAGCGTAAACGCGTATGCTAGTAACATGTGAGACGTGATAAATGGTGAGGTTATGACGAATAAATTTAGGTAAAAAAATCTGTGTTAACATTGTATTGTTTTTACTTAATAACTTTAATAACATATACAATTACTATATTGAAAAAAGGTGACGTTAGGTGTACCTATAACCGCCGAGAGTGTATGAGAAGATGTATGAATGTCAATGAAGCGAAAGTGGTCTGTCAGGATCGGGACAAATGGGGATCCGTGATCTCTGCCTACCCCTCTACAGGGAATCAGGTGTGATGTGTATGTATGTATACAATTACGTCCTCTAATCCCTTTCAGATGGACAAAGCCTTAAAGATGATAATATGTCTAAAGTTTTTTAAGAATGTTTATTGGAATTATGATGTTATATCAAATATTGGTGACAAGTTGCCAGCCCATCGCCCAAAAGAATCCATTTACTTCTCCTACAATATTCTGAGAAGAACGGCAGCTAGTTTGCATTATTTTGCGTTCCAGCACGGGACCATAAAATATGATTAATAACTAACGGGACTTATCGCGTATGTTTTTATATAATAAAGTTACCTTTTGATTAATAACTAGCGGGACTTATCGCGATGTTTTATATAATAAAGTTACCTTTATTAACCCGACATTTCGGCTACGTTGCAGCAGCCATGGTCACGGGCAGACTGACGATGCATATTTCTTCGCCTCCACCGCAGCGCCCTGTCAGATTCTTCTCCGACTACCCTCACTGCTACGTTTTTATTAATAACACGCGACCTACACACTACACTCTCATGAGTGTAAATCGCGAATCTCTTAAAACTATGACCATAAAATAATTATAAAATAAAAGCTAATATATTAATTTTCTCTGAATGGTAAATACTGCCATCATGACTTGACGTGGTTATACTATTTTTAGCCACGTCTATTAACTGCAATGACTTTTTACTTGAACCATGTGAATTGTCTATTTTCAGAGCATTTAGTGTTGAGATTCCGTCCTTTTTAAGATATTATGGGATATGAGTATATGTCTTGACAATATTACTATTATTTATTTATTCATTACGAATTAGTTCGTTATGTAAATTATTCAGATTTTGGTAACTAATTTGGTATTATAGGGTATAATTTATTATTTTTCTTCCGAAACATTCAAATACACTTATGTACGACAAATATCCCTTGCGGGGTAATTAGAGGTTCGCGTGTTCATATTAAAATTGCTTAGTAAGCTAAAATTCAGAACACTAGTTGCGCTACGTAAATATTAACATTGTGTTACTTTTACGTTTTTTTATGTTTTTAGTTTGTACATACATATTTAATTTTGCTTTTTCTTTATCTACATTTAAGATATAAATAAAGAATATTCATTAACAGTAACATATTTTTTTTTTGTTTTTGTTGCTTTTTAACATAAAAAATAGTCATTAAAATCTCATTTTCTTCCTCACCAGAGTCATCGAGGATCCTCACCAGCCATCCGCACCTTCGCTCCTGACGGGCGCACCTTGGAAGCTGGAGGGCCAGCGGCTCCAAGGTCACCATCACCCCTGCGAGCTGCCTCCTTAGATGTTCGAGGGATCAAGGAGAATATTCGTGAGTATAAAACGATAGCAGAGGAACGCATTCATATGGAAAATATGAAATAAATAACGAAAATTTACAAAGAAATACATTAAACTCTATTTCCATTGTTCATGCTCAAGCGGGTTTTGAATCTTGGCTCTACTGAAACAGAGTCAAGTCCCAAACAATTGAAAATATACCGAAAGCTCCACTAAATTAAGTATCAATTTCTTTGAATAATTATAATAATAATAATATTTGGACATTATTACACCAATTGAACTAGCCCCTTGCTAAGTTCACTTAAGACACAAGTCAAAAAATCAACGTATATGTAAGAAATATATACATATTATACATAGATAAATACATATATAGCATATATAATCAACGACCTGACTGGAAAGCAGTAGAAAAGCGTAATTATTAACTCTGCCTCCACCGGGAATCGAACCCGGGACCTCACGATTAGAGTTCCGGCGGCTAACCGATCGCGCCACAGAGGTCGTCTTTTGAATCTAATTACATTCGTGATTTTTGGCGTAAGTTCATATCATTGGAGATACACAGCTGCAATGCTAGTGCATTAAAAGACAGTATGATTTCTCAGTATCAATCTCTATAGTGCCATTGCAGGTCTATCGTCTTGTTGAATCCCTTCTGAAGCCGGTCTCGGAGGAAATTTAATAAAGATCTATTCAAAGAACTTATCAAGACATGCTACGCTACTCCTAGTAAATTAACAAAAGCATTAAGTTTTTTTTTCGTCTATTTACTTAAGATGTATTTTGGAGTAATGACACGTATTTACTATTTAGTATTAAAATGTTAGCTTTTTTAATACGCATGTCAACCATAACCCTTTCGGCGTATCTCGATATAATTGATTTTTGGAGCCTTCAGATTTAACCAATTTAAGAAAGAAAGAAAGAAACTTTATTTACTACATTAACAAAACACATACATGGAAAAAAATACATGTAAAAAAAACCATTGATGCAGTGAAAAGGTGCTGCCTCAGTATACGACACTGGTCCTCCGGCAGCACCCGATTCGGAAACTGTTACAAGCTGCATGTAATAAATAACAAACATACACAAAATAATTTCTTTTACTTACTTACCACCGTAACCCTTTGTGATGTAGTCAAATTGTTCCTTGCTTGAAAAAGGATTAAATAACACATCGAACCAGCTTTTGAAGAAGCATAATTAATATAAATGTTACTTTGGTATATAACATGGGAATCATTGTTTCTAAACCTATGAGTATGTAGCTATGGAAGTTGTGTGTAGTCAAAGTAGTAAATCAATTGATTACATACATGCACATCATGCCCGTTTCGCTACATAGTGGAAGGCAGAGATTACGGATCCACATTTTTCTCGAACCTGGCAAACCACTTTCGCTTTGGCATTACCATCCATACACCTCGTCATACGCACTCGGCGGTTTGAGACACTTGGTGGAAACCGAACTCTACCAATTTCTAATGGAAGTGCAAATCAAACCAAACACTTGGGATCAGTAAAACATTATATTAAACAAGAATTACATTTCTGTTATGAAAAATATGTGCTACCATTTTTCCTTGTTAATTCAAAAGGTGACATCTCTCGCTGTCATAAGCCAATCAAATAAACATTAAAAATTTCATAAATAGAACCACTCTCGTGTTCTAACAGATACACTTCTAACGTACGAATACATTGTAAGGTTTAAGAGCTAATTTGTGATTATTTAACACAGCAACCCCGTCCCACGGTTCGTTGGCCTCCCTGGCAGACTCCGCTACTCCGTCAAGCCCTCGCCACGGACCTCCCAGGTGCCTATCGCCCTTACTGATGCCTCCAAGGTGAGTAAACTATGTTGAGTATACGTACGCGTTCACGACCATTAACCCTTACGGGGTAGTCAGAGGTTCAGGTGTCCATTTCCACAATTGCGAAGGTAGTAATTTTATGGCCACCTCGAACCTACGTGTTAACCAGATAGTTAGTACTCAACGTGACAGGTGGTCAGCCTTGTCGTCATTTACAAGCACTAACTATTACCAGTTCTGGGAACAGGTAGGTTTCCTCACGATGTTTTTCCCTCACCGTAGTATTCGACGCATTTCGTAAATGTATTTTTATTACGAAAATGTACATAAAAATTCATTTAACTTCATTTCCATTGGTACATGCTCAAGTGGGATTTGAACCCTGTATCCTCGATACAGAGTCAAGCCCCAAACAACTGAGCTACGTAGAGTATATGTTTATAATACATATATATACAAAGTATTATCTTTCCTACGTCATGTTTCGGCCATGTTGCAATGGCCTTGGTCACGGGACAAATGACTGATAAAATTTGTGAATCTCTGAAAAATACTATACAATAACATGAATATTATGGAAGCACTATACATATATAGCAGAATTATAATGTACTCGTATGTACGCATTACCATATAAAAAATCATTGAAAATTTTTTGACGACTGTTATAACTCAAGCCAAACACCATATTTTTGTGAATTAATTAATAATTGTAGTAGGACATTACCCTGTTGCCTAACTACCCCAAAAATGTGTTTGTTAGTTAATAATTTGTCGCTGTTGCCAAATAAATGTATATCAAAAGTTCCACTGTACGTGTAAACATCAACAAGTGAACGCGATTCATCGTCGAATCAATCACGCCGTCTCTTTTTTCGGCAACACGTGTAAGCCTTTGAAGCTTGAAGCTCATTGTGTACTGCGAATCCTCCGGAGTTCCGCTTATTTCCAATAACAAGGAACAGATACACATGAAAATATTGGCACCATTTATTAAATTCCTTAGAGAATATTCGAGACGTTCTGCGTCGTTGTAAAAAGAGGTCCTCAAAGAAAATCGAAGCTTTTTGACGATTCGGCTAGGAAATCCGAATTTCTTTAGTGCTGTGCTTTTGCTCCAATATTTGATTCGATAAACAACATGTGCGTTTAATTTAAGCTTTAGATTTATCATGAACGTGATATTAAAAATCAGTCAAAACTCGTTGCCAAGGGTGAGACTATAAATCTGGGACATACTTAAAAGAATGCTAATAAAATATCCATCTTCCCAGCATGTTGAAATCATGAAGTGTTATTCTCAATTCAAACATTATTACTATTAAAATATAGTGGTAGACTAATGATGAACTTTCCTACCGAAAAGAGAATAAACTACGTAAACAAATGTATATGTAGGTACAGTGTAATGTAGGTACAGAATAACGCAATGAATGGAACCAATGTAACAAATATAGTAAATTGGTTGCAAGCCACGAGGATCTATTTTAATAACACAGTCTATTGTCTGTTATTCGAGTGCAGAGGACTGATAACCTTTATGTTGAATAGGTTATTACAAAATCTAAAATGTATTGTGAAAGCAATTAATTAACTAACGTCACGATGTAGCTTGTTCCCGTATCTTTTACGTCACCATCTCCACAATAGCAGATAGATCATGTTATGATATCACTTTTTACTTAATATCGGTATCCAACGTAACAAGTGGTATTCCATATTACAGTGTATGGTATCTTTTCTAACAGTACAACTATAACTATTTACTACTAAAATCCATAAATTTGCGTTGTTCAATCTGCGTCGGGTACAACATACCCTTGCTAACTTTAATCATAAAACTACTACGGTTGTCGTTCTTATGGACTATTGATGACAATTAGCTAGTCCGCTCAATAAAAAGATTTAATAGACCTCTCGTCATTAGGTCTCCTAATACTACTATAACGGGAGCTAAAACAACAAAAAAACGCATTCACGACCATTAACCCTTGCGGGGTAGTCAGAGGTTCAGGTGTCCATCTCCGCAATTGCGAAGGTAGTAATTCTATGGACACCTCGAACCCACGTGTTAACCAGATAGACAGTACTCAATGTGACAGGTGGTCAGCCATGTCGCCATTTACAAGCACTAACTATTACCTGTTCGACGAACAGGTAGGTTTCCTCACGATGTTTTCCCTCACCATATAATTCGATGCATTTCGTAAATGTGTTTTTTATTACGAAAATATACATAGAAATTCATTTCCGTCGGTACATACTCAAGCGGGATTTGAACCCTGTACCCGCAGATACAGTGCCGAGCCCAAACAAGGGGAGCTACTTAGGATTATATTCATCTTTCAGACTACTTCTCTTATTAACAACTATATCTCACTACCACACCTCTCACATTCCAGAAGAATAGACCGAAGCAACTCCTTGGTGGAAAACAGCAGTGGCATCGGTCCCTTAAGTCCAGGAGCCAACGCGGCTATCAGCGCTTTAGGAGCTATTCAGCCAGACCTCTACACCAAAAGAGAAGCCCCAATGGTCATCGAGTTGGAAGGGGCAGGACCATCCTTAGGCAGACTGCACCTGAGATTGAAATACGACTTTGATCGCTCCGATTTAGAAGTGCATTTGATTGAAGGTATGTAAGAATGAGCTTGGGTGTAATGTATAAGTACGTATCGTATCTTAATCGTAGTCGAAATATTATATAGATATTATATAGAGAAAATATTATAATAAATATTATAAATAATATATAGAGAATATATTAGAATTAGAGAGAAAATATTATATAGATTTATTGTTGGCATATAACAAGACGTTTACGTTTAGCCTTTAGTCGTTGTACACATATTTTCTACCTTTATCTACGTACCAATTAAGCTCAAAATCTACACAAAAACCTATACGTATCAACCACTAAATAACAGATTATACGCAACATAACTTCCCGGTATTACAGCTCACGACCTCGCCGGCTACGACGCTGGAGGTTTCAACGACCCCTACGTAAGGGTCTCGCTAATGCCTGAAGTCGACACCAGGGTGCGGCAGACACCGGTTCACAGAAACGAAGCCAATCCGTTCTTTGACCAACACTTCAAGTTTCCTATTTCGCACGACGACCTCGGGGACAAGACGCTTCTGCTGCAAGTGTTCGATTATGACAGGTGAGGTTTAATCTAGTGTGGAGATATAAGTACTCAAAAGATGTTATAAAATTATGTAATTTATATGCATATGTAAACTCACATCTGTTACTCTTTTTCCACTAGATAGACAGTCTCAAAATTTCTTCGTTCGCTTTTAGCGATACTAAAGACCATTAAAGCTTAAGATGATGTCAATATATTAGGCGCAATGGCGCAGCTCTGTCATCAAGAATTTTACATTTTTTTTTACATGCATGTATTTTGATATTTACCCTCGTTTCACTAGATTGTAACGTATCGCCGCAGGTTGTTTGGTTAACAACAGATTCTGCTTAAATGACATAAAGGCACATTGTAATAATTATCTGTATTTTCTCTAAACAGATTCTCCCGAAACGAAGTGATGGGTTCCGCGAAGATTCCGCTATCAAAAGTCGAAGTAGCAGGCGGTACTGAAGTCTGGGCAGAGCTGTCACGAGAAAGACGACCACCTGAAGAGTTACAGGAGCTTTTACTGTCTCTATCCTACTTGCCATCGGCTGAACGGTTGACGGTCGTAGTCTTGAAAGCGAGAAACTTGTTACCTCCACAAGAGGGAAAGGATGCTCTAGGTAAGTGTATAGAACCTCTGGCGAAAGTTAGTCTTAAGTGACTATAGTTTTTATCACAAAGGTTAGGTTAGTTGCTCTAAGCTTATGTTTTATGAGAAAGTTAGTACCAAACGTGAAGAGTAGACGATGATACTGATTATACTTTATAATTTAGTAATACGGGCTATTAGTTACTAATATCTAATAACATTATCGGTAGAATACTTAGCAGCATGTTATAAAACTTGGGTTAAATCTATAAGGCTATGTTACAGCAACTTATCACTAATCTCTTCTTGTTATTCACTTTTTACAGAAGTGCACGTAAAAGTGTACCTTCTGGTGAACGGAAAACGTGTCAAAAAGAGGAAAACTAACCGAAAGGACATCAACAACCCCGTGTGGAACGAAGCCTTGTCCTACAGCCTGCCATCTGCCAATCTACAAGAGGCTTCTATTGAGGTAAACTACAACTGTTATATCTGAGTAAAAACACCTACTTGAAGTAAAAGATTGATCAGACCCTCGTTAGTAAACTACATAGACTTTGGTCATTCGGTATCCATTTTCTTCCAAACAGTTTCCAATTATGTAGAGCAATAATCATGTCTCTATAAACAAGTTTTTTTCCGTGAACCTCTACTTATACTAGTACTACAACTCGTCTTTTGGTATCACGTAATTTAGACCTATTTATAAATTACACATCACACCCATTTTCTAAAAATTACTTACCATCAAGTACAAGTATTTTTAACCTTGATTGTGTTCCACTATAGTTATTTAGAAAGTTAATATTGAATTTATCTCAACACTATACTATTACATTTTCAGGTCTGCGTAGTAGGCAGTGGCAGCAGCAACCTGGTAGTGGGGTGGTGTTGCGTAGGAGCCTCAGAGCCTGGCAGCGAAGGGCGGCATTGGGCCCAAATGGCGCAGGAGACGAGAAAAGCCGTCGCCATGTGGCATACCCTCAGATAAGATGTTCAGCCTTCATACCGTTACCACTTCTGAACAATATAACCTAAAAAACCTACTCGATTTTTCTCGTCAAGAGTAGGGTAGTTTTCAAGTGGTCATGGTAAGGCCCCCCCTATTTTATAGTGACTATTCAAAACTTCTTTCTATAACCGTTTGTGTGAGAACTATTTTCGATCAACTCTGAAAAGTACAGAAGTGACTATTGGAAATTTCTGTACAAATTCAGTTTGCTAGATCAGAATGTTTAAAGATTCAATATTATATACCTACGTATTTAACTATTCTGTATATTGCCAGACTAGGTGTCCCATATGTACAAATTAATGATCTAAGGTCTGAATAAATATGAACTTTCTTAGTTCCAGATAATATATAGCGTCGCTACGATTGCTCAATCGTAACTTTCAGTAAAACGATCTACTTATTTAATATAGCACGTCATTCATATTACAAAAATAAAGTTCTAAGTATCAAAATAGAATATACGATAAGTACGACGAACAACAATTTTATTTTGAATTTTTAAAGTAATTTTGTAACCGATGATTTGTACATCATCCGTTAAGACGCACAAACAGTATTATTCTAAATAATATACCTATTTTAATCAATAAAGTTGATTTTTTAACAAATTCTCAAGCAAAAACGTATAGTATTTTTAACAAACTAATTTCAAACGTGATTTTTAAAATTGGTGAATTGATATAATAACTAACATACTATATAATAAAAATTCCCGAGCTCTAAATGAATTGATCCCATTACAAGGTGTTGTTTCTAGAAAAATGTATAAAATGTTTGGAAAACTAGATAATACATACTACGTATATGACTACGAGTCAGTAAACTGAGGCTGATTATTATATATTTGCGAAATGCAACCACTGCGATGAGGGAAAAGATTGTGACGGAACCTACCCATTCCTAGTTAGTGCTTGTAAATGGCGGCACGGCTTATTCCCTGTCACCATACGTAATGACTATCTTATTAACACCTGGGTACAAGATAGCCTTAGAATCACTAACTACACAATTATGGACACGTAAATCTTTGACTATCCCGCGAATTCGTGTTGTTCCAAAACTTTTTTTTTAATTCTTTATCAAGCCATTCACCACTAAGGTTATGTCGGCTGAAGTACAAACACTGATGCCACGGCGTTTGAACTTCTTGTTATTCCATCGCCATGGTTACACCAACGCCGTCAGCCGCTACAAGTTACAACCGAAGAAAAACGAAAAATAATTATTTGTATTTTCAACTTTCACTGAGCTGCTGACTTTGTTGACGCACCATAGACGACTTTTCCAAAACTTACAAATTAAATATATTGTATTATTGACTTCATAGCTTTACCAGCAAGTCAATCAATCTGCAAAGTATCTCAGCCTTAATTAACTGATTCGTGTAAATCTACAGGAAATGTAACCAAAATTATGGTGCCCTTTAAAAACTAATATGATGTTAAGGAAAAATATATTAATCATTGAATGTATTGTGAACGTGCAGTATTGAATTTTCTATCATATTTTACATTGTATTTATGGACTGTCTATACTGTAACTTCTACTAGTTTTAAGGTGATAATTTTAATAACATGGCCTGTGCGTGGATCAAGTAACTATTGTACTTACCTTAATCTCTGTTTTTATGTGTCTATGCCAGAAATAATATAATGACTTACTTTTTACCACCGAACTAAGTTAGCCCAAATTATGTCTTGCAGATCGATACCAAATTCCAGAGTACTTTTTAGTCGTTTACGAATTATCATAACTTGAATAATATTTATAAAATTTTTGGGAATTTTGTGACCATGGGATCTTTTCTTATATTGATTTCATTATCAAAAGAACACAAACGTAAGTTGAATAACTTAGTGCATACATTATACCTATTTTTACTAAGCAACCTACCTATAATGTTACTTCCATTAAGTATAAATTCAGAATTAAGAACTACGTATAGGCCAATTTAATAAATATTATCTACAATGATTAAATAATTAAGTATACACAAGGAAAAAGAGATCTTATTCACTTGAATTCCAATGTTTTCCTGCATTGTAGCTAGAAATTATCGGATTACACGTTTATAATCAGTAAAGTGCATTATTGCAAGCTATTGTAAACTTTTACTCCAAGTCCCATATTCTAATTACTCTGAATATCAAGTTTTGTGGTGTTCTAATGATGAAAGTGACAAGTCAACAGTTTTTTCGATTCTCTCATTGAAATTCTATTCAGTACGAGATAAGGTCTCTTTTCCATTAAAAAGCACACCTATATTGTGTAGATCATGTTTTCTTATGGTGCAATACGTTATTGTCGAACATTACGAAGTTGAAATTTCTAGTAGAACTTTTGATCTAATGTTTTACAATAACTATGCTGGTTGTGTTGTGGATGGGTGTGTTGGACTCCTGAAAATCCCTATATCTTTGACTGTGGGCTTATATCCTGCTCTTCCTGAACTTACATACATATTTTATCCTAGTGTTATGGTGTTACATAATCAATTTTTTACATGTACCTAAACTTAAGTAAAAGACTATCTTTGTAAAAGTTTTATGTAAGAACTGTTGAACCTTTTACCTTTACATGTATAAACCTCTTATTTTCCTTGAAAAGGGTTTTACCATGTATTTGATATTTTTATAATGTGTGTAAATACCTAGGCCATTTATGTTGAGCTTTATTAGAAGAAGACAATCTTATGAAGTTAACGAATTTTGTACATTTATTGTTTTGAACACCGAGATGAAATTATTTTGTATACTTGTACGTGAATTACATAATGAACACTACGCTTGCCCACGGCTCTATCACAAGTTTCTATTCAGTGTTACGTGAATTATATTGAAATCTATTAAAAGTATATACGTATTCTAATCATTATAAATGTATCTCAATGTGAAAAATGTATTTCCTTTTTTATTTTCTTTACAATATCTGAAATAAACTATATGTAAGGTGCCCCGAGTTTTCTTTCAAATAAAACGCACGTTTACAAAATAAAACAATTTATTTATAAATTCATCTTTTTACACAAGTATCATACACTTAAAATAATAACAATAACGAACAGTTACCTACTACTGTATTCTCGAGGAAGTAAATTAGTTCAGTCTTTTTATTCATAGATGACGATAGGAGTAACACTACGATATCTTTAAATCACTAGGCAAGTAAATGCACACCACTTACCAAGCCGCTGGGATGAGCCTTGACGCTAACCTCCGACCTATAACACAAGTCACGAATGAGAAATAGTATAACTAAACAAAATATAAACACAATATGAAATCAAAGAACTATAAATAATAAAAATATAGTTGGGTTAGAATTACGTTATATAGTAATGAGCTTGATTTGTTCTTGGTATGTCTTAAGAAGCAACTATGTAGGGTATTTTAGGTGCAATTTGGTTATGGGCTAACAGTGCAACACTATTTTTTTAAAACCGATCAAGTGACAGTTAATGTGACCTATATATCGCCTACGAAGATAAGTAACGCAATAGTATGCATTGGTAAATGTGCTTAGAAAAATCAGCTTCATGAAATACTGAAAAAGATGGTTAATAAAATTATGCAAAAAATATTTCTCCTACTAAGCTAATTAACTGAACCCTTATAAAAATATACATAAATTCATTATGAAGATTGCTTCAATAAATCTACTATGTCAACAAAACAACTTGTATTTCTAATCAAAATAACTTTACAGCTTCATATTTCAATAGAAAATCTATTAATTCTTTTATTTGTTATGGAGATATCAAGTCCATAAAAGCAAAGAAGTGCAAGTAACACTAACATCAGAATTATTGTTCTCAAAAATATATTTACTCTAGTCAGACACTAATGTAAGTAAACAAATGTGTTAATATGAAATAGATATGTAACAATATTGAATTTAATGAAAGATAGTAGTTAAGTTTATAAAATATATACATTACACATTTCACTCTCCGTTCGACCCAAGGAAGTGTGTTGTGAAAGAATGTGTATGTGTTATGTATGTATGTAGCTGTGTGTATGTTATTTGGAGGGTTTAGGGTGTATGAATTTGCAGTTCTTGTCTTTGCAGCTCCCATCCACTTCGAACGGACACAGGAATCCATTTGGATCTTCGGACCAACTGAAAAAACATTATTTGTTTGAGGCATAAACTGTTTTACTCACAACAAATGTATGAAGAAGCTGGATATGTATACTACATATTAAAAAAAACATTAGGAAGTCCATTTAAGGACTTCCATAGACGTGAAACTAAGAGACATGTCAATTAAAGTAACAATAATAAAATAAAAAAATCAATAATACTTTTCAATAGCCCAAAGCACTACAGGAATATCATATTTGTTTCAACTTTGACATAAACGACATTTAGTCTTTTTTATTCCATGTAAGAAAATATGAAATTGTTAAAAGGAATTGATTACCCTTCCGAATCCAAGGCCTCCAAAGGTGATTTATAATCACTAGCCGCGTCTTTTTCTTTAACTTTATCTGCATTTGTACTAGGTTCTCCTAAACTTGGCGCATTGCTATCTGTTTTACCATCTTTGGATACTTCCTTGTTTTCTACTGCATTAACGAGCACATCTTTATCTTTTCCACTAACAACCTTTGTATTCTTCGCTTCTTGTGTTGAAGATATATCTCTCTTTTCATCTTGTGGTAGTGAAACAACTTTTCTATTGTTAGCGACATCTATTTTCACTGATAACGTTTTAGGGAACTGTTTCGCTGGATTGTCAATATTGACAGTTCTTATTATTTTCGGCTCTTGTTTTATTTTGACTGGTTCGTTTTCTTTTTGTGATTTCACTACGGATGCTATCTTTGGCGCCTTATAAGTGTTGTTAGCGTAGTTGTACTGATGAACACTTGTTGATCTAAAAGAACGGAAGCGAGAAAACACAAGGGATTTTCAAATCAGGGTGCAATGGTAGTTGTGTGTGACAAAAGCTTATAAAAAGGGGTGTTAAAAAATCGAGGGTAAATTATACAATTAGCTTTGATAAATTTACTTGAATAAAAATAATATTATTATATAGGAGTATACAAATATGTATCTACAAATTTCTTAGTAAGAAACCATATAAAACGTATACTATACCTGTTCAAAAGTTGTTGATGCTCTGACCGCATAGTTGCTAGTTTGCTCTGAGCAATTTTCTGTTGTTTTTTATTAAAGGCCATGGCTGTAGCCAGATTCCGAAGTTCCGTAGCCACAATTTTGTATTTTTGGTTCAGTTTCACTGATTCTTCCTTCAGCTTTAACACTTTCGATGATTCAGCTGCTATTTTTTGTCTAAAAATTAGGAAATCAAGTGAATTTTAAGTAAATTTTTAATGCATTGCTTAATAATTATAGTTTTTACCTGGATAGTGATATCTGATCGTCTATACTTTGCAACAACTTATTCCTAGTCATGTCAGTTGCTACATTCCTAGGTTTCAATGTGTCTTTTGGGTTGAAAATGGTTGGATGAGTCTGTTGTCTCGCCAACTTAATCTTCTCTAACTCCGCCATTCTCTTCACTAGATTTTGGTATTCAATCTGCTCTGACTTTGGTAAATGATTCACAGCCTGTAACAAATAAAATAAAGTCATTTTTGATCTCATGTTATTCTTGGGTGGAAATGTAATGTTAATGGCCTTTCGTCAATGTTGTAGGTAGCAACTATAACATAACGTAATCTAATGGATGTTTGGGTAGCTCACTTGGCAATTTAATTTTGCTGATGAGTTACTATATGTACCCCAGAAGAAATTGAGAGAATGTAGTATGTATACATGATTAGGTGTACTTTTGTCAACCAAGTATTAAACTATAATAAACCAGAGAAAAAATAACATTAGTATCAAAACACTAAAGTATATAAAAATGTCTCTCACCTTTGGAACAAATTTCTCTGGAGATTTATTAACAGGTAGATTTTCCTGTGCAGGTTTTACTTCTTCAGGCAGATTAGGTTTCCCCATTTCAGTCCATGTTGACTTTAACAAGGAATCTATCTTTTGCTGGAAGTCTGCTGGATCGGAAAGTTCTTTATGCATCTTGGTTAGATTTTTAGTAGCCTCATGTTCCCCTTCTGAATCGGATCCTCCTGTGTTTATAATAAACCTTTTCTCTTCTGCATTAGGTGTTATGTTAGAACTATGATTACTACCCTGATTGTCATGACTATCTTCCGTATTTACTGATAGAGGCAAGCTTTTACTAAGTGAAGTAAGTAGTTTGGCACGTAATAAATCTTCGTCTTCATCAAAGTCTTCATTCTTAACTGTTTTTACTGTACTTGCTTCTATATTAGTTGATTCCTTATTACTATTTTCCTGAGGAACTACGTCTTCATCATTTTTATTTGCTACACTATTGCTAAATGCCTTTTCTATACCTGGTTCATCCGATCCCATATCCATGTCAACTAATTCTATATCCGTATTGTTATCCTCATCACTTTTACTTTCTATATCAAACTCATTCATTGTATCATCATGCACATTGGAGGATTGAGAAAGTCTTTTCCGCAACTTCTGTTTGCGTTTAATTTCTATAGCCTTCTTCAAGTAAGCAGACTTGAGACAAATCAGTCTTAGCTCTGTAGTATCACTGTCTTCACCTTCAGACACAATTCCATTGGAACTAGGAACACTGTCAATTACAGGAGATATTTCAGCTTTCTTAGATTTGGACTTTAGAGCATCTTGTCTTAAGAGTTCAAGATTATCCTCAGAATCACTTCCTTTTACATCTCCATCTATTTCATCTTTGGGAATCTGTGAGTTAGCTTCAGAACTGACATGGCGGTCATTATCTATGGTAATAGAGAGATCCTTTGGTTCAACTTGAGTGATACTAGTGTCAATTTTTAACTCACATTTATGCTCTTGTGTAAATTCAACAACTACATCAGCTGATTTGATAGGAATGGAGGTTGTGTTTGTTCTAGTGCACTCTATCCGGAACTGTTGGCTAAATGGACGACTGTGTGTTATATTAAGCATATTCACGAGCCTAGCTTTCAATGAACTGTCAGATTTATTTTTTGGTACAATAACTGCATCGGCTAGTATCTTCCGTCTTTTTACTTTATCATAATCTTCATCACTTGAATCGCTTAGGTCAGCTCTCTGTCTTCCTTTACGTTTTGGTACTTTAGACTTTCTAACATTTTTCAATCTCTTTTTATCTACTGTTACAATCCTTTTCCTTTTATTCTTATTGTAGACTGATGATCCCTTTTCAGGAGTGGGTCCATTTTCATCAAATTGTGAGAGTGAAACATCAGATAAATCTTCATCAGCTTTAGGTATATCTTTTTTCTTTGTAATTTCTGTAAAATAATAATATAACAATATACATACAATGGAGGAAAATTATCAATAGCTAATTTTAATTTGTACATGGTTACCAGTAACTTGATAACAAGGAAACTTTTATCATAGCTCATTCTTTTATGGCTTGCTGTTTACAAAACTAAATCTAGAGTTGATTGAGGCTAGGTTAGGTTTACAACTACACTAACCTATAAAGGTTAGTTAAACTTTTAATTACTAAATCAAATACTACGCATAAAGACGAGAGGCTTAATTACAAAACGCGAACTTGGATAACCTACCTGGTTCAGGCGATGTGCGTCTTGCCTTTTTTCTCTCAAGGGCGTTGTTGTAATTTTCTAGAACTTGCAACCTTTGTCGAAGTAAATATTCTTCCTCGGATGAAATATCTGATAGATCGTCCAAGTCATCTATAATTTCGCCTTCTTCACGTTCTGAAGGGACGTTTTCAGTGGGCATCGCCTCTGTACAAGCCATCTCCTACCACCTCAATCCACAAATTTTATTCCTAATGAATGTCATACAAATAAACGTATCGAACATTGATCCAGATATGTATAAGTGTTTTATATTGTAAAACTTATCATAAAGAATCCTTAATTCACACATGAAGTCTCATTTATTTCACATTAAAATATTACGTCGAACGGACACCATATCTACAAAATGAATCAATGGAATTCAATTCAATGGTTTGGTTAATCTTCAATCTTATCACGTTGACACATTTTCATAAAACAAAAAAGACAAACGCGGATCAGATGTCCATTATTCGTTTTGAATGGGAACCAGAGTATAGGATATGTCTATCTCCACAATTGCGAAGGTAGTAATTATATAGCCACCTCAGACCCATGCATTGACTACAAAGTCAGCTTACTCAATGTCGTTAGCCGTGTTGCCGTTTACAAGCACTGACTATTGCCTGTATGGGGAACAGGTAGGTTTTCTCACAATGTTTTCCGTTACCGTAGTATTTTGCAAATAAATTTTTATTGCGAAAATATATGCAAAATATCACAAAATTTAAGACTGAACTACGTACTACTAAATACATAAATATGTATTATCAAAACTATATCAAAGACTTGAACACACATGAAATATCTCTGCTGGATACGGACAGCTATAACACAGCCAAAAACTTACTATTGTAAGAGTAATTTATAGAAATACTATACTCAGATATAAAAATACTATGCTAGTACCTGACCACCGTAAAAGCGTGTTTTACATAAACCTGGATGGTTTTACAAACTTGTGACTAGTTCGCAAAGACAGTGCCATAAGCGTAAGTTCCTATCTATTTTCATTGAGAATTCATTATTTCAATATCATTGAGACGTTGCATAGAGTACCCGCCACATAAGGTGGCAGTTGGAGGCGTCGCCACAGTCGCGTAATCCAGTGTTGCCAGTAAACACGCCAAAACTAGCACTCACTGTGCCATACGGCTCGATACATTATATTGAGGTTTCATTTGTAACGATCTTTGGTTGCAGAGCTATAAACTCAAATAAAACAAATTAATATACCAAAGTCAAAACTCAAAATATTTTTATTCAAAATAGGCCCTATCATAAGCTCTCTTTGAAAGTTATTTTATGATCTAAGTACAAATTAAAAAAACTATATATTGACAAAAGGAATATATATGAGTGAAGTGGAAGGGCGGTTACGTAGGGGCCAGCCTAATAAGACATATATGTAACAGTCAGATAGACGCTATATTGAAAAAAGGTGACGTTAGGAGTACCTATAACCGCCGAGAGTGTATTAGAGAATGTATGAATGTCAATGAAGCGAAAGTGGTCTGTCAGGATCGGGACAAATGGGGATCCGTGATCTCTGCCTACCCCTCTACAGGGAATCAGGCGTGATGTGTATGTATGTATGTAAAAAAACTATTTCAAACATGGCACTGAGCATTGTCTTTACATATTTTTACCGAGGTTAGTTCACCAACCATTTCGGCTGCTCAAGATGCCACGTCATGAAGACCACGACCGCTCTGATAAGAGCGTAACGATTGAGAAGAAGAAGTTCAGCGGAGACCCTTGGAGAAGAACTAACAAGAAACTCCAGAAATCAATTTATTATAATCACCCTTAACAAACATAAAAATTACAAAGAGTGGGCAAAAAACACAACGCTGGTAATACTAAATTTACCTTTCATACAAAATAACACGCAATGGCGGAAACGTCAAATTTAGTTCCAAGTTTGGCTACTGCCACCTTATGTGGCGGGTACTCTAATTCAGTTGCGTAATTTATAAATTGTTTCGAAATATATTAACTACGATGAAGAAAACATGGTAGACAAGCCTACTTACCTTCGAAATGATAAAACCGTGTTCTGTCGTAGAGCAGGAGCAGTAGAGATCCCGCCACATACGGTGGCAGTTGGAGGCGTCGCCACAGTCGCGTAATTCAGTGTTACCAGTAAACACGCCAAAACTAGCACTCACTGTGCCATACGGCTCGATACATTATAGGTTTCATTTGTAACGGTCTTTGGTTGCAGAGCTATAAACTCAAATAAAACAAATTAATATATCAAAGTCAAAATATGTTTATTAAACTATTTCAAACATGATTAATAATTAACGGGACTTATCCTTCTTATTATATATTACATATATTATGTGTTCCTTCACTCTGTCCGCAATAGACCGTTTAGTGTGTTCGACGTAGGATTTCCCACAGCTGCAATCAATCTTATACACACCCTTATATCTTATATCATGAGTATAAATCGCGAATCTCTTAAAACTATTATTTCAAACATGGCACTGAGCATTGTCTTTACATATTTTTTACCGAGGTTAGATCAGCGGAGACCCTAGCTTGGAGAAGAACTAACAAGAAACTCCGGAAATCAATTTATTATAATCACCCTTAACAAACATAAAAATTACAAAGAGTGGGCAAAAAACATAACGCTGGTAATACTAAATTTACCTTTCATACAAAATAACACGCAATGGCGGTAACGTCAAATTTAGTTCCAAGTTTGGCTACTGCCACCGTATGTGGCGGGATCTCTACCACCAATAACATAAGATTATAACATAATGTAGTAAATTAATGGCGATGGCATACATTATATGCCATCGCAATTTACTACCTGCGGTATTGGTAAGATGAACTACTTCGCAGGCGGTAAAGGTTGTGAAATTTTAACTATGTTTAAGTTAGCAAAGATCATTATATTATGTCTTTATCCATTACGTATTATGTTCGTTTAGAATGTTTATAATCTATCATGTACGAATAAAATTATAACACCTATTATGTGCAAAATTATTGCGAATATGATTTTAAAATCACTGAAGTGAAGAAATAATTGTAAAGTGGGAGGGTCTGAAACAAATAGATTGAATGAATTTATTTACAAATAAAATTTGCAAATAGCAAAACATAGGTTTATAAGAAGTTACTAAAATCTTGATATAATTAGTTAACTGTTTAAGTAGTGTCAACACATTATTTATAATAATAATATCGAAGTTCAACCTGAAGTTATGTGTTAACTTAGTACGTATTAACATTGTTATGTATAAAATTATAATGCATTTCTGTTTGTTATTTTCATTTGCATTATTTTTTCAGACATTAATTCTTCAAACGAAGCAAATTAACTGCTAGAATTATTAAAATCTAAATAACATGGCTGAAGGTGTAACAAAATTTGCTGCTTCAACATTCTTTGCCAAAAACCATCCTGGTGAAATGTGCGGTAGCAATGGTCTTCCTCTGACCCCTAGTTCAATCACCATTCTTGGCAGAGCACAGATATTGCTCACTATAGAACACCCGAATTTATGTACCTATGTGGATATATTCAGAGGGAAACATGGTAAGTAATATTTATATGTTGTTCCTATTTGAATCATATTTTGGTTTAATAAACTCATGAATTTTATTTACTTGCAGTCTTTCAATTTCTATGAATACATACTTGTATAGCTAAGCAAAAAGTACAGAATTCCTACTGTACATAAAATTTTAAACTTAATTACATTATGAACTCGAATTACATCAATAAAGAATTAATATATATCCTCAGAACAATTTTCCCCCTGCAGGATAGTTGGAAGTTGTCTAGCTACAATAGATTTAAGTGATTCACTACATTTAACCTACATGTCACTGGTCACATTCTATCTAATTATGTATAGGTGTTGTCTATTGCCTTTTTTAAAGAATTTGCATGTTTCCTCTCATTGCTTTCCATCACTATAAAGTGCAAGCAATTGATATTTTGATTTCCATATACAATAACCATAATTTATAATTTCAGAACGAATAATCGTAGTTACAGAATTTGAAGGGAAATCATTGAAAGATTTCAACCATAAACTGTCATACAAAGAAATCAGTAATGTGGGTAGACAAGTAGTAACAGCGTTGGAGTATTTACAAACCAAGAACATTACTCACAGGACGCTGTCACCTGATAATATTTTGTTGGACAGGAATAATGGAGTTAAACTGTTCAATTATGGAATGTACTACATGACTGGGGAAGGGGCTGATGTGTCTTTTCCTTTGGGGTATGTATGATAGCCATAATATTGCTCAATTAAATAAAGAATAATTAATTATCTAAAAAGGTATTTAAACTTATAGATCTGGTTTCTATAGGGCTATAGATAAATTTACAACATGGATTTTTAAATGAAATGATATCCTAACTGAAAGGCCAGGATAAGGTTCTTATGATACAAACACCTAACTACTATGACCAACACTTTAAAAAATAATTGTATAGCGTATATGTATGCTATTATTATATAGATGTAATATAAAATCTATAAAATTTATAAAATTGACTTTTGGTTGCACTTTGTACCTTATATTTTTTTCTGCATAACTACTGAAGCATAGCTATGAATCTACTATTATATTATACAATTTACAGCCTTCCAAAGTACTTGAGTCCAGAAACTATCTTAGGTGGAGGTGGTCCTGCATCAGACGTATGGAGCCTAGGTATCATTCTTTTAGAACTATGCCTGGGTCCGTTATGGCAAACACTGAAGCCAGGACCCATATTAAGAAGAATCCTGACCTTGATACACACTACCAACCCAGCGGAACGGATAGCTAGAGAACATGATTGTTTGGATAATTTTAAGGTAAATAGATGCAGTGTGTGTTAATATATTTAAATATTTTTTATATACCTAAAAATACCTTTATCCTTTACAGTAATGTTAGAGGTATGGTTTTTCGAAAGAGTAATTTCCATTTTGTACCAAATAAATAGAACATATCATGATGCTTGTTCTATATTGTTGACTGCAGGTGTTCATTATTGCCCGTAATGATTTCCTGGCAAAGAATCTTAATTACATTTGAAAGAATACTTAGAAATTTTTGGCATATTCCTTTACTCTCCTACAACTGCATGGCAGATTCATTCACATTACATTCCAATTAGTTCATTAATCTCAACATTCATTTTTACAGGCAATACCGGAAAAGTTACTAGCAATAATAGAGAAATGTCTAAAAATCTATCCTAGCGAAAGGGTGACATTATCAGAATTGGTTGAAGAGTTTGCTCAAACAGAATGCACTGAGCTTGTACCAGTGGACAAGCCTCTAGGTTTGCAAGGGTGTAAGATACAGTTCCTATACCATTGGTGGCAGTTAGCTGGTGGCGACATACAGGCTGAGTTGAAAAAGCAAGGACTGATCAAGAATACTCCGCCCATTTTGCTGATGCCTATGTAAGTTGGTGATGTATATAAACTTTAACTCTTCGATGTAGTTAGAAGGGTGAGTGAAGACCACTCAAAGCTCATGTTGTATTAGATAGCCAGTAGCCAGCATGACAGGTGATGGGAAAACACTTACGTTTTTTTTAGGACAGAAGCTTCCACATTTTCACTAGACCACAATTGTGCTTGTAGGTATATTATTCTCCTTAAAAGCTGTGATTTATGTAGAATATTGGCTGAGAGTACTTAAATCTTACGTTTTGACTGGAATACGTATATCCCAGCTGACATCAGGCTAAATTATATATTATCCTTTTTTATGTCTCTTAAACCAATAATTCATTTTATTTACTATATTAGACCGGGTCGTTTCACAATAAAATATAATAAAAATGTATAGATAACTTTATATCACCCTATGTTTCGACCTATAGTGTATTCGCGTTAAGAAAATAGTGACGTCATCATTACCCGAACGATTTGACCAATGAGCCGTGACAACGGTTGTCTGCGATTGGTCAATGTGACTGTTTTCTCATTCACTCCCGTCTCATTGGCCAGTTTAACGTCTGAATATTATGACGTCACTATTTTCTTAATGCGAATACACTATAGTTGCATAAAAACACACTAATTCATTGTTTCAGAGGAATCCTCCTAGACGGCAGCACAGTAGGCGGCAAAAGTGGCGCCCTCTACGACAGGCGCATAGCAAAGTACAGCTTAGACCTACTAGAGTATCGACTCAATCATATAGGACTACAAGACTACTACCCGCTTATGCATGAACCGAGGAAATGGGGAGATGCAGTCAGCTTACCCAAGATTATTAGGGAGCGCGACACTGAGTATCAGTTCTACAGGTTGCTATGGTTTCAGAGACTGTTACATGTGAGTATAATCGTCAGTTAATAGCAAGCTACGAGCTTACAGCCTTTCTTTACCGTATGTAGTTATAAGAGACCAGAGGTCAATGAAATCTGTTGGGTTAATAAATGTTTAATTTAAGTGTGTATGAGTAGGTGTCAATGCAGTGAAACTGTTATGCCTAACTTTTGTGGGGAAATGGCTGCAAGGTGTTATATAGTTTAAGGCTGGACGAAGCTCCTTTCTTCCTGGTCAGATTTCACACCAATGTAGGCTATAAGGCTATAAGTGACCACATAATGATTGTCCCTGAAGCCCTATATACCCTAAAAGGAATAGAAGGATGTAATCCTTAGGCATTCTTTATATACAAACATAAATGTCCCGATCCTGACCAACCACTTTCGCGTCATTAACTCATACACAACATATTGGGCGGGTATAGGAACTTCACCCTTTTTTAATAGGGAGTCTATCTAACTGTCATGTCTTATTGGGCCGGCACCGACGTATACAATATATTGATATTCATCATCATCAGCCTGTATTCATCCACTGTTGGACATTTAACTCCCCCAAATGACGCCACTATTCCCTGTCAAAGGTCGTTTGTCATTGTCTTCCCACCTTGCCAGGGGGCGCCCACACTACGTTTACTGACATTGATTGACGTTGTATATAATAATATTGACTACTTCCACTATTCTTACAGGGATATCCTTACACAGAAGATTATATAAAGACAGAAGCGTCTATCGATATACCCCCGCTACTACGCGGGCATGTGTGGGCAGCATTATTGGGTGTGGTTGGCGATATAAAGGATCAATATGAGAGAATTGATAAGGAGACCCCTACACCGACTGATAGACAGGTATGGATACACTAACATAACATAACATACGCTTCACGACTTGTGTATACACACTCCCTTTTTTATTATGGTGGGGTAGTCAGAGGCTTGAATGCTCATCTTCGAAATTTCGAAGGCATGTTAGGTATGGGTAATTCATTATTATGGATACACTACCATAGTGTGTTTATTTTATTTATATGGTAGTAAGTGAGTTGTCAAATACTACCACAATGCTCTGTAATGGTAAACACTCGACCTCTGAATACCCCGTAAGGGCTGCATGGTCGTATAATATGCATAGAAAATACAAAAACGTAGGTTAAATGATTAATAACTAACGGGACTTATCGTGTAAGTTTTTATATAATAAAGTTACCTTTATTAACCCGACGTTTCTTACTTACGCGATAAGTCCCGAACTACTTTTTTATTGCGACCATCACGCGACCCTCTGACTACTTTACAAGCAATTGTGCCTTAAGTGTTCGATTCTTATACACTTCTGGACACATCTATTGGCCCACCTTGTATTTTCAGTTTCGTTTGGTCCTAGCTAAAATTTTATATTAGGTCGATCAAAAAGTGTTTATGCAGTTTTGAACCTGACACATTCACAATTTTATTCAATAGTCTTTTTTTGGATTTCGAACATAGAATTTAAAGAAACAAAAGAGTATTTGGAGCCTGTTTGTTGATATCAAACAATCGAATACTAAGAAAACTTGATTTTATTGGTTTACTTAGATTTAATTCGTGGAAGTGTGATTGATATCTTTAGTTTCGCAACAAACATTACTTATTCTTAACATTAAAGTGAGTTTCCATCAATAATCTATGTATCTTCTTCTTCTTCTTCTCGTGCCATCTCCTCAGCGGAGGTTGGCGACCATCATGGCTATTTTTACTTTGGACGCAGCGGCACGGAACAGGGATCGTGAGCTTAGGCCGAACCACTCCCTCAGGTTCTTGAGCCATGATGTTCTTCTACGACCTGGTTTACGTCGTCCCATGATTTTACCTTGCATTATAACCTGCAACAACTTGTATTTATCATGGCGCATGATGTGGCCCAAATAAGTCAGTTTGCGTTTTTTGACTTCATTGAGCACTTCCACTTTAATCTATGTATACTTCATCTGAAGTCACCGCCCAAGCTGTGGCACTTATTCAGGCCGGACACAGCCAAAGAAATGTGTGTACTCAACTTAATTTAAGTCGATCTGCGGTCTGAAATGTTTAACGGAGGTACCTAGAGACTGGCGGTTTTGTTTGTCGCCAAGGAAGGCCATGATCTCGGGTTACAACTGAAAGGCAGGATCGATTCATTGTGACGACCAGCTTGAGAAATCGTCACCTTACTTCCATTGAAATACAAAACCAGCTTCGCGACTTCCACGGAGTATCTGTGAGCGCTCGAACTGTTCAGAGAAGGTAAAAAGAACGTGATTTGGTACCATACAAGCCAGCTAATGGGCCCAAACTAACGCGAGCCCACCGAACGGCGCGACTTCATTTCGTACGAATTCATTTAAATTGGTCACAGCAAGATTGGAGCCGTGTACTCTTTTCTGATGAGTCTAAAATTATGTTACGTGGCAATGATGGAAGGAAGAAGGTCTACCGACGTAAGGGAGAGCGTTTCGTACAATTCTGCTTTGAAGAGAAGTTTGCTTATGGTGGTGGCTCATGTACTGTCTGGGGCGGTATATTTGCGAGCGGCAAAACTTAACTTGAGGTGGTTACAAGACCTCGGCTGCCTACATTAAATGCTGAAAGGTACATTCGTGAGTGCGCAGACCCTCACGTGATACCACATGCGGACTATGTGGGCCCAAATTTCCTTTAAATGCACGATAATGCAAGAGCCCATACGGCCGGCATCGTCTGAGAATATCTTCGGGATCTAAACATCAAAGTTAAGGACTGGCCAGCCAGAAGCCCAGACTTGAACCCCATTAAGCACATGTGGAATGAGCTTAAAAGACGTGTTAGGGCTCGTCAGCCTGTTGCCGAGACGATGCGGGAGTTGAAAACTGCCATAGAAGAGGAATGGAAGATGATCCCTCAAAATTTCAAAGAGCGGTTGATAAACTCCATGCCTAATCGTATAAGAGCTGTGGTGATGCCCATGGAGGCTACACGCGTTATTAAATTAAACCTTTATTTGATAAAACATGTTTTTTATTAAAAAAATCAATTGTTGTGTTTTTATTCAAAATGGCGCATACCCGACTTTTTAGGCGTAAATCCATGTCGTATGGTATTCTGTATTCAAATTTAAAACAATACGATCGAAAAAGATGGTAAAATGTATCAGGTTTAAAACTGCATCAATAGTTTTTGTTCAATCTAGCAATCATATTTCGGTAGGGGCCATCGAAACCTAAACTCTAAGGTGGGCCTATAGATGTGTCCAGAAGTGTATTTTGTTTTATATAATTAAAACAAAATAATTTATAGTTACCTTCGTATATGTTTTTGTCTCAAAATGAGTACTATTAAATTGTTTTACTTATTTCTGCTTAAAAAGTCAATGTCAAATATTTTTATTCAACATAAGTACAAGTACAGTACATTCATTGAAAGTCAAAAGATTTGCCTGACACTGGTTGTTTCTTAGCATTGTAATTCTACCTTCGGAAGCCCGGGCTCGGAGAAGAACCAACAAGAAACTCCGGCTTTCAGGATTTTTTGCTTTTTTGCTTATAACTTCATCTTCACCCTACAGATAGACGTAGACATACCAAGGTGTCACCAGTACTGCTGGCTACTATGTGGCCGAGCTGGGCACTCCGCCCTGAAGAGGATTCTCAAGGCCTGGCTCCTCACCAACCCTCAGTATGTGTACTGGCAGGGATTGGATTCGTTGACCGCACCCTTCCTGTATTTGAACTTTTGTGATGAAGGTTAGTAATGTATGTATTGTTTTAGCGTTGGATAGGAGTTCCGGCCACTTGAGGTATATTGATGGAACAAATTGTGTATTATTTCACGTACTATTACAGTTTTCTCATTATTTTTTTTATTTTTTACTTAAAACAAAACTTCTGAAAGTTTTTAGAAAAAAACGATATTAGTGTAGAATGCGTGTTATTTATCAATAATATTTATTAAAGTAAATCATCATCTTTTTTGAGATGAATAAAACCTCAAGTACAAAAATAAATAAAAAAAACTAATAATTTTTAATGTTTTGGATAATGTTTTATATCTTCATTAATTACATCACAATATAACCCTAATATAAAGTAATATGACGGCTTGGCTGTATCGCATACTGAGGCCACATTTTCATTGCCAATCATATTAATTTGTGCTTATTAATGCAATAACTACTTACTTACTTAAATCCTTGAATCCCCCATCAGGGACATAGGGCCTTCAACAAAGCACGCCACCCGAGTCTATCTTGTGCGATGACTTCAACCTCTGCCCATGATAAGCCAAGACCGAGAGCCTGCTTTTTGACGGATCGGCGCTATGTCTGTTTCGGCATACCGACATTTCGAGAACCTTGGGGAAACCATTTTACCCCTACTTTGGAGGGATGGTCTTCTGGTCTTCTTCATTGCATTATATACCAGTGAATGAAGCATATTCCTTCTTCTTATAATAATAATATTGTAGGACGTTATTACACTAATTGAACTAGCCCCTTGGTAAGTACATTTAAGACTTGTGTTAAGGGTACTAGTCAACGTATATTTAAGAAATGTATACATATTATATGTAGATAAATACATATATAGCATATATAATTAACGACCTGACTGGAAAACAGAAGAAAAGCGTTATTTTTAACTCTGCCTCCACCGTGAATCGAACCCGGGACCTCACGATAAGCGTTCAGGCGTCTAACCGATCGCGCCACGGAGGTCGTCTTATATGAACTTATCCTCTTTCAGCCCGCGCTTTCGCCTGTCTATCCGCCTTCGTACCAAAGTTTCTTCACAAATTCTTCCTAAAGGACAACAGTGCAGTGATCAAGGAGTACCTGGCTAAGTTCTGGCAGATGGCCTCCTATCACGAACCGGAGCTGGCCACGCATCTACATGACATCAATTTTGTACCAGAACTGTTTGCTATACCGTGGTTCTTGACTATGTTTTCGCGTGAGTATTCATTGTATTTAAACATAACATAATTTTATTTAGTCGGTATATATGTTATATCTTGATTATAATATTAGTTGTATAAAGAAAAGGCCTTTTAAGTTGAACAGTATACATATATATATATTAATTTTATGTTCGGGGTCTATTATTTATTATATATCCTTAGTCACTTTTACCCTTTCCAGGGATATAATAAAATTGATATAAAATATTCGAGACAGGTTTCACTAAGCTTGGCAAATAGATTCCATATAACCCTAGTCCCTTAATCTCTTCTTACGACATCCTGAAGAGTACATTAAGAATAAATATTCTCACGTATATCTCATCAGTATTATCATGACTTTAGTAGATACTAACCGATGGCATTCTTATGAAATATTGCTAGCTCATCGCCCAATAAATTATAGACCCCCGAAAGCATTGCCTTTATCTATTTCTCATATAAGTAATATGATATTTTTTTCAATATATAATTTATTTCCTCACAGACGTGTTTCCCCTACACAAAATAGTGCATTTATGGGACGCACTTCTAGTAGAGGGACCATCACTCCCTCTTTTTATGGGAGTGGGTATTCTAAGGCAACTGAGGGACACGCTGCTGGCTTCTGGCTTTAACGAGTGCATCTTGCTGTTTTCTGATTTGCCTGAAATCGATATTGGGGAGTGTGTTAAGGTGAGTTTTTGTTTAAATCTTGGTTATTGATAGGGTTTTAATAGAATAAATATAGTTGAGCCTACTTAGGCGTAAGGTGTATGGCATGTAAAGAAATAAATATTGTCGTATTGTTACTGGAATGTTTAAGAGGTGAATGAGAGGCTAGGCTAGACTAGTAAGCACTAAGAAAATGATAAAAAAAAATACTAAGAAATACAGGGTTGCATAAAGAAATTACAATGAACAGCTACTATATTTGGCGAACATAATCTGAGGCCCAGTGTTACGTACATAATACTACGAATATTAGAATAATCACGTTGGGTGCTGTCTATGAAGTGAAACGCGGGTTTCGAGTGACCCATGCTTAACATGCTTTCGAAATTTCGGAGATGCCCATCTCCAAAATTTCGTCTCAAGCCTCTGACTACCCCGCCATAATAAAAAAAGGGAGTGTGTATACACAAGTCATGAAGCGTATATTCCTTCTATCATTTGCAGAGTAGTGATCTTTATTTTCAATTATTTTTATTCATCTATTTAATATGTGAATTATTTTGTATATTTTTTTACAGGAATCAATAAAAATGTGCCGGGAATCACCTAAAAGTATATCGTACAGAAGATTCACAAACGAACAGCCAGTTAGCGACCCTAAGGTAATGCTACCATTTACTAATTTTACCGGCTTTGATTCTCCTGTCATATTTCTTTTACTACTGGTAGTTTTTACTGATTAATACGCCGAACCTCTGTACTTAAAAAATATTGCGCCACATCAAACTCACGTCTTAGAAGTTCGGATTATCTTCAAAGGCGTTCAAGGATGTGAATGTATATAACGATATTCATCTTTCAGGATATGGTGGAGATACCAATGGAGATATTATTCGCTGAAAGTTCACCAAGATTAAGCATCAACGACTTTCTATCACTGATGAAACAAGATAGATGCTGCGTCGTGGACATTAGGTCTAATTTACTGTAAGTAAATACAAAAGATGATAATTCACACATAATTTACGTCATTTTCTTGGTTACTTTTTGCATATCTATCGGAGTCGTAACGGCATTTATATAGAACGCGCTTCAGGACTATTAATCCTTTCGGGGTTTTCAGTACCTTGAATTTTCTTTTATACTAAGGTTCTTAGTCACTACAATCTAATTTACCATGTCGTCGTGCCTAAGTCTATACTTGAATACACGAGAATTTTGTAGTCCATGCTACTAGATAGATTTATCCTTAATCGACTCCTATGACATTACCCGGAACTATATAATTTACTTATAACAACAGAAATAAACTATTCTTTGAAATATATCACATACATCCTTTTCGACATTGAGATCTTGTCCCAAAGCAGTAAATTAGCATTCTATATCCATTTCATACTGGGATGAAACTAACTACATACTCTACCAACAGGTACGAAAAGTCAACTATATTGGGAGCTATCAACGTGCCGTACAGCGGAGTGTCGCTTGGCAAGACAGAATTGTCAGCTTTAGGCGTCAGTGTGGAGAAAACACTTCGAACAGCCATCAAAGACCAGAGAGTAGTTGTATTAGCTTCGGCTGAAGATGAGACAGTGCAATTGGTGAGTTTGAGTTGGCTTTGATTAGCTTGATTTAGTGTTCTAGTGTTGGATGTAGGCTTTGATAAGGTTATGGTAAAAAACAAACGCAGGTGGTTCGTAAATTACTACCAATTAGCTTTTCCAAGTCTTCTTTAAGTGATTTTATTATGAGGGAAAATACAAATATGTGATCTCTAATATTCTGACGTTAAAATATAGCAAATAATATGTGAATATTAACGCAATGCCAAATAGCAACCACAGTCAAACCTTAGTCGTCTTCTTGAAAGAAGAAACATAATTAAAACATATCTTCCATCTGACCACAATTACTAATGTTCCTGCATTTCTCACGTGAATATATAATAGAATATTGATAACATATCCTCATCTTGAATACAGTCCTCTAGGTGAACTCTCAGCATATTCTACTTACATCTTGTTCTCTACCCACCTTCCACTACATACCGAGAAGAACGGTAGCTAGTTAGCATTCTATTGCTCTACTAGGCTTTCACGACAATTTCTTGAGTCTTGTCATTAGTGTGTTTGGAAGTGAGGATGTCATGTTCTTTTAAAGGTGGTAAATTTTTGTTACAGTTCAGTGACTATTTAGTGAAGTGCTTCGTGCCCCGGGTAGCTATAGTCTTCGGCGGAATACCGGCGTTGCAAAATCATGCTCCTGAACTTTTCGGAGTGCCTAAAAGGAACGGGAAATGATGTGAATTTATTCAGCATAACTAAAAAGAACAGTAAAGTTCACAAGTTAGTAAAAGAACAGGAAAGTTACAGGTTACTACGTAGTATCTATAGGTACTTTATAGTTGCAATATTGAAGTGTATATTTCATACAAAGATATTATTGAGTATATTATTTGGAAAAGCCAGTGATTATTGATAGATAATTTGAAAGATTCTGATAAATCTCTCGCCACATATTTACCTTCTCATGCGTACTTTTGTGTTCGTATTAGTTTTAAATTTGTGTACAAGTTGGTGAATTAGAGTCTATCCACCTTTTTGGGGACTAGTGTGTAATGTGTGTATATGTTAAAATAACTCTAAAAGAATTTATATTAATGCAAATGTAATTAAAAATTACGTATATTGTGAAATGAATTAATTGAAATGAAAATTATACTATTTTAATATTAAGTTATATTTGTTAGTTACATACGGTTTTATTATTAAGGTAATATCAACAAAAACTTCGAGGAAACTTGCCTATTCTATGAAATACGTAATAGTTAGCGCTTTTATATGGCCACATCAAATAACTGTCACGCTTAATGGTGACTTTTCAGTAAAATGTGGAAAAAATTGGCTGTAAATGAAATTGGTACTGCAATTAATGGACACGCAAATCTCTAACCACCCCGCAAGGAATATGGTCGTAAAGTGTACGTCTAACTATATTAACAAGATGTATATGTGTCGTAAACAATACATTGGCGAGTGTGTATGTATCACAAACACATGCTCATTGGAAATCCCATTTATCAGATTATTTATGATTATTGTTATCATGATTTTATCGCGAATTAATTCCTGGATATTTACGTGAATTATATATACAGGTATCGACCTTGGTTGGTACCTAATTGTTTTGAAACATGCAAGATAGAGAGATTTACTATGTTTCATGAAGTTACAATGAAATATAGAATATGATAAGTATATTATTTGTGAAAAATGTCAAAAACATGAGTTATACCAAGGAGATATTACGTCTCCAAGGTTCTGTCCATCCCGAAAGGGATTAAAGGACGTGCTTGTAACATTTGTATGTATGTATTTATATTATTTGTATGTAATTAGTTTGAATATGATTTTTACTGTAGTAGGAAGTTCAAATAAAATTTAGTTTTGATTCTTTATGCAATAGTTGTAAGGTAAAATAAAGTTAAGTTTAGTATAATACATATTATTAATGTATAAAAGTACTGAATACATACCGACAAATAAAGGTCATCAGCAATATGTTATATTAAGCTATAAGCTAAAGTCAATATTGCATTCGAATTATTTGTTCGTATCAATATGTTTATATAGGCTAGATCAATTTCCAATATAAATTTTAAGTTTAACAGGCTACAGGCACAGATAATATAATACTATACAGCTACAGGGATGAAAAATAATTCTTTTCATACATAAGCCGGTTCTACTTATGTTTACATTAACACCTAACGTATATTCGAAAAAATATTTGAACATCGATGAAGTAAAATTTTTATTATATACAGTTTTATATAGCTTGCAATAAATTAATCTATTGATTTATGAATATACAGTACTATTAACGAAATATTTTGTAATTTTGTATAATGCAAAACACAATGTAATCATTCCTATGTAATCTCATAAATTGATTGTTAATCCGCTATGAAATTAACAATAAACGTGATATACCAAGCGTACTTTGAATGTTCCTCTATTGAGTGCAGTTTTCCCACGCCGTTTGCTCTTGCCCGTATCTGCGTAGTATCCCCAAACAGCGTGGGCAGTACACCCCCAGTACTATCCCAATGACGTCACTACCCCCATGTCTAGTTTAACGGGTTTGTGAATGAGATGTCGCGCCGAGCGTGGGCCGCAGATTACTAGGCAGCGTGATAAGCCAGCGGTCTACGGCTAGGCCTAGCGACTGCCTTATCACCGCCCTGAAACCTGATAACGACACTAACTAGCGAGTTTTTTTAGTATTGTTCAACAATTCTGTCGCTAGGAATTTCCTGTGTTGCTTTTTTAATGTGCTGAACTCGGATGCGAAATAGGTTTTCCTTTAAATTCGCTTCTAGCGCTTATCGCTGGCGTCGAGCGCTGCGAGGGCTAGCGGGGATCGGCGCGCGCCATTCGCTCGCCGTCGTCCGCTGGTGAAACGCGTGTCGCGCTCTCTGCTTCGGCCCAAGGAACCGCTCGCGCGAAGTGAAACTTTATTAAACTTTTATCGCGAACGCAAATGGGCGTTGATAGTGAAACGTAGTGTTGTGAACAGCGAAACAAGTTCTAGTGTATTGATATTTGTGTGCGACTGACGTGATTCCCAAGTGATCCTGTCTCCAGCCATGGAGACTTACTTCGACATATCCAACGACCTGAAGGACGTCTGGGATGCGGACATCGACCCGGTGAGTGCGCTTATCACTGCTGCATGCGATCGTGATCTTATCTATCTACTTTCTCCCAGACCCTGGGAACCATTCGTCTCGCGGATTAGCTCTTGAGTGTTCCTAGTAGTGCGCGCTGAATCCGGTTGGAATGGAGATAAGGTGAGCCGGCATCAATGAGCGTCCTCTGCCGTGTTGCTTTGGCGAAATTGTTATTCCTTTATAATGCGCTATGAATCACTTTCTGTGCAGCGTGATAAAACGTTAAAGTAAATGTAAACAGTGCGAATGATACGGAACTCGAGTAAATCCGTGTATTGTTATCATTGTTATTAACAGACTTTCCCCGATAAGCTGTCGTTAGATTATTCTTATTTAACTTATGCTAAATATTTGATTTGCATTCATGGAATAAGTTGATCTATTTTTAATCTACCTCCAATTATTCAAGTTTCCATAATGAGTTTCACCTTTATTTAAACAGTTTTCCTAATATGTAAATGTTTTGCTTAACTTTTCATTACATTATGGCGTATTATATAATATATTGTGTGTTGTTACCAAAATGCCATGCAGGCTCTTATCCGTTGCTATTCTGTTCGTCCGCATTTATCACCATGGTTATCTACTTCGGCCACTTAATTCTAATATCGCATTTATCATTTCCATTCCGGTGTTGTTATCGTGTTCGAATCAACAGAAATTAATTATTCACGCACACAGGCGACGTCGAAAGCCCGCCACAACCTGTCTCGCGGGGCGCTCGGAATAAAAACGAAGGCCCATGACAGGAATATGAAGATAGCCCGTACAAAAAAGAGCATAAATAAAAGCTGGCCGTTGACCCATCGATAGTGGCACAAAAAATTGTAGGGGAATACTAATCTCGCTTCACGGCTCGATCTCTATTGTTGTACAGTTAGAATGTAAGTGTATCTTTTTTGCCGCATGCGGGCGTTTGTGTTGATAAACTCGATAGCTTGGATCATATTGTATTGGAACCGTTCGATGTCCATTCTGTGTGAAAGTAAGCACTGATGTGTGTGAGTGTCTGAATCATGATTATTTTCATTCTTGGAACAAGATGAGTTCCGCAACGATGTGTTGCAGACCTAAATTAGAAATAAAACTAACAATCAACATGCTACATTTGTCTTTTCTTCATAAAGGTAATCAGGGATTCATCTCTACAAAATTAACCATATTATTACCGGCATAAGTTGGTTCGTTCTTGTATTAAGTAATAAGCATTAGCTAATACAGTGATATTACAGTATAAGTATGCATAACTGTCCTCACATAGTTATAAATATTTCTTTAGATGTGAATTGAAATATATTTTTGTCCTGTAATCCTATTTACTGCCATAGCATCAATGTTACAGCATATTATGTTCCCATTAGTTTACTTTTTCGGGGTGTTCAAACTGACCCCTGTTTTTCATTGATATTTATTTCGCATACAATTATATTTTTTTATATTTCGCATTTGTTTTTCAAATCATTCTTACACTGATTTTGATCTTGATTTCACTAATAACTAATTAAGATAAATAGTTATCTTAAGGTAATTAATTAATTGATATAATATGGCATCAGCCGTGGATAACAAAATAATAACATGATGGTCATCGCAAGGCTAATATAGGACTAATGAAATGTCTTAGTTTAGGTATGTAGTTAGTTAATGTCTCATATTATAAATATTAGCGATATTTGATAATACTTATTGTCTAATTAGTATTGTCTTTGATGGCTTATTGCAATGTTATATTTATGCAAAAAACAATTGTGAGGTTAAAACAAAGTATGGCTTCATAGTAAGTATCCTTTACCATTTTAATGTTATAGTTAGTAATCCTCGTAATAATTTATGAATATACATTATAATATATCTTTTATGCATATAAGTACTATTATTTATTACTTCAATATTGAAATGCGTCAGGTATACTTAATTCCCTAAGTCAGCATTTCTGTTTGACCAACTTTATAACTTTTCTGAATAACTATTTCTATTAAACAACAATTGCTTCGTATTCTTAATAAATCTTAATGAACAAATAAGTTTAAAACGAATTCGCTGATTGTCTTTTAGTGACAAACAATCGGTGGTACTTGTATCAGCGAAATATGGTACTTAGTACCTACTTAGTACTTGGTACTCGTTACCGTCGGGTCAATGGTCCCAGGCACCTGTTATTTGCTTTGCTCACCATTAAAGAGCATCATGACGTCACGCTTGGCTGAGGTTTGTGTGTACCCGTTCCGTGTGTTCACTGCGTAGGATCTCAGAAGTTATGCTCAAGAAATGTGTTGGTAGAAAAGTTTTGTAGGTCTTAGGAATTTTTAGGGTGGATCCGTATGAAAATAAGTTGGGAGTTAACCGTGAGGAATTAGGTAAATTCATATGCTTGTATCTTGTTAATATACACTCGCAAATATGGTTATACTACAAGTATATATGTTATTTCAGGTTTTTAAAGGTTTACCAAACCCAATCTAACCAAACCTAAATTTACTATTTCAAAGGGCTTTTTGTTTTACTGTTTTCATAAACTCATGAATACCTTTACTTTACTTAACTTTTAACGTACCCCAACATACTCGTAAAATTGTGTAGTATAATTCTAGCGAAATAATAATTGATATTCCTTCACATAGTGTACTTCTAAAAACCTCTTGATACACAATCGGTGCATCTTATCTTTACGCATGTAACCTTAAGCAAAGCCTGTTTCGATGCATTGGTAACCTACATAATTTTATTACGCGGTGAACGCGGAAGAATGTGTAACAATGAGATATTTATGTAATAACAATGTCACTTAGGAAGTTTGCTTAAGCCTCGTTCAAGTCCCCGTGTATTTCATAGCGTATGGTGCGCGCTTGCTTATGAGGGACTGAGATCGTTGAACTTGGCGTATTTGCTTTTTTTCTAAGTTTCATCTATTACCAAACGAGAAATGGACATTGATCGAACGCTAGATGTGTTTGTAATGGAATAAAATGACAGCCAATTTTGTTTGGTACTAAAATTCCAATGTGGATCAACGTTGATCGCGCTTAAGCGACAGAATACCGGTTTTTCTATTAGTAGGTGCTTGGGTGTTGTGGCAGAGATAATTAATAGGGAGATGCTTGACCATTTTTTTAATAGCGTGCGCTGTGATATGGATATGTGAATTTTATAGTGTCACTGTCCATTTATTTCAAACCATAGGCTTTTTACAATTAAATATCTCATACTGTGATATCGAAGTCTCATATATTTATTATCTATTTATTCATTAATACTAAGGCATAAGTGACACCTGTATGTGACACGTTTTTTTCTTTTATTTTAGTGAAAACATATCTACAACAATTCGAGTATTGCCCTCTTATTAGTTAATGCTAATTAGAAAAGAATCATGTACTAATGTAGGTTATTTATTACTTTTAGGCAAGGAAGTACTAGACAATACACGAATATTAATGATAACTACAGTGCCTACATTATTAATAAGTGGTAATAAATTAAGGAACCTTTTAGCATTCAATAGATTGTATATCATCATGTTGATCTGGGGTACTCATTGAACGATGGATTAACAACCAGTCTCCAATATTCAATATTGCTTCACCATCCCAATGGTTATGATGAAGATGACCAATGGAATATTCAATCCATAGCGCATTCTACCCTTAAACAGAGGAGATAAAAGTATAATTGCTACTTTATTTTTCTTCTCATACTACTTTACTGAGGGTATTTGTTTCATCTTACAAGCCAAGTGATAGAACATTGGACATGTATCCTCCTCAAGTTAATGATGTTGCTTAAAACCCTTCCCGGCTTCCAAAAGAGTCGTTCATCCGTATAGATGCGTCATCACGCCAATTTGAATTTTAAACATGTATTCGTCTGTAGAGTGACCATAAATTTATAGTTGGAGAGAATACTGCTAGATAGAGTTGCTAAAATAAAGAAATGTTGTGCAAATGTAAAAACGATGTGACGGTACCCCCTCAAGCCACTAATCAAACCGAAAGGCTTATAACTGGTAGGGGAAAGGCTGTGCTAGAAGTCATAAGTAATAATTATATAGGAGGAATATATGTGGTCACATAATAATTTAGGGAGGTGTTATTTATTGGTTGTCAGTAAATGAAGATTGAGATTGGTAATTTTTAATATCTTACGACACATCCAGAAAAACACATAGTACAAATTTAATTATCTGGTAAGGTGATAAGGTTTTATAAGGATTAAAAGTTTTTTATTTGAATACCAGTAACATTTCTTTCGTGGAAAAAAAAAATGACATGCGCCGTGTTGTAAAGAATACCTCGCGATTAAACATTTTGAAATAAATATTATGCTTTACTCAGTGACATTATGTAATGCCTATTCAGTTGTATAAATAAATTATTAAATTGACTAAGATGTGAATAAGTTTCCTATTATGTGAGAGTACAATACATTTCTAGAAGTATTACTTCAGTAATAGTCAAACAGAACTATTGAATGATCATAATAAATTTTATCATGTTATGGTTAATGTTTATTGACACAAGTGTTGCAAGAAAGTTGTTGATTTACCTCCATACGTACAATGTTATTAATGGTGTACGTAATTACATACTAAAACTATAATGTACATACATATTATCGTACAAAAAAATATTTTATATTCTAACCACGAATGATCGTTTATATGTTTGTATAGGTTCTTAGAAATTCTAGGGATCCTATTTCAGGTGGAATACCCAGTTCTAGATGCTTAATAAAAAGCAATATTCCATAACTATATCATATCAACCCTAATATTAATTCTAAAAAGTGGCCTTAGAGGTTTTAGAGTGACTCTTAGGTTCGAAGGGTTAAAGACGTGGATATAATTGTTTGTATATTTAGTAGATTTTGACGTTTATACGAGCAGTCAAATAAGATCACATATAAAACTTTAACCGCCTGTTCTAAAAATATGACACTCAAATACTTGACTACCTGCAAATTACAATATGCTGTGATGATCATAGTTTACATAGCCTACATCGTTTACAACTATAAATATAGTGACCTTTTGATCTGACAATAGTGTAGTTTATGCCTAAAAAAACAAACACATAATTCTTAACCCACATAAATCATATGATTAACGTTTATTTTATGCTTGTTATACAGAGCTAAATAATATACTATTCTTAATCAGTCTTAAAGTTATATACTAGCACAATATTTGTTCCTTTCTATAACCAAACCGTTTACCAAGAAATAAATAAAATAAGGTTTCGTTGGCCTGACCTTGGTTGGAAAATTTTATTGCAAAGAATCGATAATATTTTATTGTAAACAAATTGATAGGAAACGAAATGAAACGTTTCAAGTCGCAACAATATTACCATTTCACTCGAGCACTACGAATACATAGCTACCAACATTTTGTTTTTCAATTCAATATTCAATTCTTAAATGTGTGCCGATTTGGGTAGTCAATATAATGTAACCAACTCCATTTTTTCAGTATCTCATTAGCAACAAATTGATTTAGACTTTTATAGTTTAAATACGGTTCTTTGTATGATGATTGACCGTTCAGACACTTATTTTTCTCTCATTTATTTTATACTACGGGAAGTTAAAAACCCGTACTTGTTTAATATCATTGATTAGGTATCTTTCACTATCTTAATCTGGAACGAGTGTTAGTCATACTAAATAACTCTCAATAATTGAGTTTGCTGACGAAGATAACACTGATAAGGTTTACCATTAGATCAATCTGAGCCTTATATTATATAAGTATAAACCCTTTTGAGGTTATCAGAGGCCTGAGTGACCACCAATTAAGACCAGCATCTTGGGTTAAGTTATAATATGTGTACCTATTTGTTTGTAAAGTTAATATTGTGACCTTTGGTATAACTATAAGTTAGAGTTAAGTTATATCTATTGTAAGGTTCATAATTTACAAGTTATAGAATACAGTGTATTCACACTAATATTTAGCTTTATTTTTCACCCAAGTGTTAGGTCAAACGGATCTAGCACGTTTGTAAAGTTCACAGATTACGTAATGCTTTACATCAACGAGAGCATTGCTTTAGATTATGCTAATTTTTCTGTTAGTCTGTGATTGAGTGTATTACTATGTTGTCTATGGCTTTGAATATTTCTAGAACCTTACTCATAGTAAAATATACGCTTCATAATGTACATATATATCGTCACTTGCTCTTTTCTATTTGGCTAGTGATAATAGTTAACTATGAGACATAAGATCGATGATCTCGCGTTTATTGAAGAGTTTGTTAACCGATTACTTATTGTTTTAGTTATACGCTATAACGACTCCTATTTATATACCAAAGGTGTTTTGAGGCTTAGTATATCGGCCTATTCTGCGTTTCAAAAGTGTTATATCTCAAAATTTCTTTATTTACCCATAAATTGAAATAATTGCAGATTTATTATTTCGGGTACATACAGATTATTTCCACGAAATATCTCGCACACGTTCGATCGGATGAAATGAATAGAAAGTGGTTACATGACAATGGCCCATTAGATTCTAGGACGCACGAAGACGAGTGTGTGAAGATACCTTTAGGAGATCGTAGTTTAGTGTATTCAGAACCGAGAACAGCAGTACTGAAAATGGTAAAAGTATAATAGACAAACTTGTAAACTGGTCGGTTTTTAGTATTATATCCCACCATGTTTTTCATTTACGTACATAATTTACAGTCGTTAACGGTGAGGGAAAACATCGTGAGGAAAACTGTATATCCCTCAGGATAGGTAATAGTCAGTGCCTATATACGGCGATACGGTTCACTACCTATCACGTTGGGTGCTGTCTAACTAGTGAAACGTAGGCTTCGAATGAACCATACCTAACATGCCTTCGAAATTTCGGAGATGGGCATTCAAGCCTCTGACTACCCCACCATAATAAAAAGGGAGTGTGTATACTAAAGTCGTGAAGCGTATATAATAATATATTCCCATAATATTGAAGGACATAAGCGCTTATTTTTCCATTAATAAGTTTTACACACCTTTTTACAGAATTTGACTAACTGTAACCATAGTAAACGCAACAATCTATTTAAAAACCACACGTAAGTACTGAATAAAAAAAAGAATTTGATAAATCTATTTAGAGTACCCGCCACATAAGGTGGCAGTTGGAGGCGTCGCCACAGTCGCGTAATCCAGTGTTGCCAGTAAACACGCCAAAACTAGCACTCACTGTGCCATACGGCTCGATACATTATATTGAGGTTTCATTTGTAACGATCTTTGGTTGCAGAGCTATAAACTCAAATAAAACAAATTAATATACCAAAGTCAAAAGTCAAAATATTTTTATTCAAAATAGGCCCTATCATAAGCTCTCTTTGAAAGTTATTTTATGATCTAAGTACAAATTAAAAAAACTATATATTGACAAAAGGAATATATATGAGTGAAGTGGAAGGGCGGTTACGTAGGGGCCGGCCTAATAAGACATATATGTAACAGTCAGATAGACGCTATATTGAAAAAAGGTGACGTTAGGAGTACCTATAACCGCCGAGAGTGTATTAGAGAATGTATGAATGTCAATGAAGCGAAAGTGGTCTGTCAGGATCGGGACAAATGGGGATCCGTGATCTCTGCCTACCCCTCTACAGGGAATCAGGCGTGATGTGTATGTATGTATGTAAAAAAACTATTTCATTCATGGCACTGAGCATTGTCTTTACATATTTTTACCGAGGTTAGTTCACCAACCATTTCGGCTGCTCAAGATGCCACGTCATGAAGACCACGACCGCTCTGATAAGAGCGTAACGATTGAGAAGAAGAAGTTCAGCGGAGACCCTTGGAGAAGAACTAACAAGAAACTCCAGAAATCAATTTATTATAATCACCCTTAACAAACATAAAAATTACAAAGAGTGGGCAAAAAACACAACGCTGGTAATACTAAATTTACCTTTCATACAAAATAACACGCAATGGCGGAAACGTCAAATTTAGTTCCAAGTTTGGCTACTGCCACCTTATGTGGCGGGTACTCTACATTATCATTCAATCCATAGACTAAATAAATTCAGTGACATTTCTTGCTTAATTTCCCATATCCTTGAACCTCAATAGCGAATTCTGATTATTATAGCGATTTTCTTTCACCGCCATAGGAAGAAGGCCTCCTGCCGACATCATACCAACTCCACATGCAGGCATTTAGCATGTGTGAAAGGCAGACACGACATCCTAGATACAATGATAGGCTGACGTCTAATTATGCACCTTCAGCCAAGGTCGCACGGTCGGAAACCGCTTGTTCGCGAGTGCGCTGGTTAGAATTCCTCTCACTGAACGCCTAGCCACGAATTTTAGAGAGTGGAGACAATAGAGGTATTTGTTTGTGCAGATGCGCAAAATGTATAAGTACATTCTCCACATGTTAGTCTAGTTGCCATGGCAACCAACGAATCGGTGTCTCAGGCTTAAATAGAAAAATATTTTTTCATTTCTCGTTAATTGTTGAAATAATTGGTTTACCATCAAGATTGTGCATAGGTTCATGATTCGGGGATTATATAAGATAAATTAAGTACTTACTATTGTGGCTACAAATAAGTTATAAGATCTATTTGTTCCGACTGCTATATTAAGTCAATTGTATTCTTCTTCCAAACTATTCCACATTCCGAGTATTTACGCCATTCTAAGAATTCTTTTATTAATGAGTACATACACTCAGTTACCTATTGTTTTTGAATCAGATCAACAAAAGCGTAAGTACGTTACGTAATCGATAACTGACATAAGCATTTCATATACTTGATAAACAATCGTACTAAGGTTAGAGAGTGTTGTCATCTCTTCATACTATTATTATCTGACTGCCTAATTAACTATCTACTGAACCACTAGTATATTAGTATTATTCAACTTTTATGGTATACTACTTAAAACATATATCGTAAGATAGGTTGTGAAAAAAGATTATTAGGGATGGGGTAAAATATATATTTGCATATCAATTTTGAACCTTTATTTTATCAACATCAATTTCTAACCATGAAAGAAAAGTGTCATGGTTGCTAAGCAACTAGTTTATTATTATTATAGTATTAGATACGTAATATTCACTCACTTCCTTTATTTCTTAAAGCGTGTTAAAGACATGATTTGACAAATACTTGTTCTTTGTGTCACATATCCGGAAGAAAGTACATAAAAGTCTATTCAAATCCTAGACCAGTTCGAGACAAACAAGATAAGAATATAAATACGTAATCAGCACTCTATTGAATTTCTACACGCACTTAACGTTGCGTAATATTGGTTCAAATGCTTAACAATAGATCAAGTAACCTATTTAATATATTGAACTACACTACATTTACGTTATTTTATTATTTCAATATCTTTTGTAGAATTGATATTGTATTAAACTTTTATGTTCTATATCTACAAGTCTTTAATACACCTATTAGTTTAATTACTATAAAAATATAGAATTTCCGTGCTTTTCTAGTCTGTAAAGTAAAATTACGCTAACTAGCTACCTTTCTTCTTGACATGTCTACTAAGAGACCCCTTACATACGTTTCCTTGTCACTTTTAGCTATTGATTACAAGTTGGTTGTTTGGTCATTAGCCACAAGTAGCTAGTCCAACATCCAAGAACCATTCTCGTGCATCTATGGAATAAAATGCATGTTTTCATTTCCACACAGCAATCGCCGTAACGGCATGCCGTATCGATCTTACGGTATCGCGATGTATCGAGTCTACACGATTACAATCATCCGAATCGAATACTCAAAGGATCACGCAACTGAGAAATTTATTTCTTGCTCTATTGGGCTCGTAGTGTCAGTAACACGTATTGTTCATACGAGTGTATGCTTCACGACGTTTTAGCCTTTAGAGTAGCCAGATGCTTGAATTAAAGAGCTAAGTACATTCTAAGACTCGGTTAAATGCAAACAAGTGATGTTGTTTTCAAGTTAATGTTTTCCATAACAATTCGTCATGAGAAATATTGTTTTAATATTATTTATTATTGTGAACCGTAGAAGCAGATAAGATTACCTCTCTTGAAGTGAGGCATATGTTTTATTAGTATGATTACATAATATTTATCTCATTAACATTTAGTAGCTATGGTTCAAAACAATCGAAATATGTTAGCTCAACCACTGAATACCCCAAAAGTAAAAAAACACATAATATTAAATAGTTAATTAAAGTGATAAATTTGATGAATCTAATGTTCTATATGTATAAGGAGTACTCAAAGTACATGAGAAGAAAAAACATACCTGGTTGTTTTTATAATAATATACCGTCTTTCCTCATCGTAGATGCAAACACTGCTGTTCAAAACGACCTAATGCAAGAGCAGGTAATAAAATATTATAACAATTGTAAAAAATGAATAGTAAAAAACCCGCATATTAATTAATGTTTGTGACGTATTTTTAAGTAACAGAACTAAAGGTTTCACGTTGTAACTAAAAGTTTTGAATCCGGATGAAGATATAAGCGTATTTTCTTATTTATTATATTACATAATTACTTGCTAGTTTGTATTTATCTTATCGCCTCACTTACCGAATTTTTTTAAACATGTAACCGAAAGGTATCGATAGTAACAGTATCAAAAATAGTAATTACGTTTTTTCGTTTACGACAACACTTGAGACGCACAGTCAATGAAAATGGGACTTTATTGCGTAAAAGTTAAGTGTGTTTTGAGTTTAATTACTCTTGTCAAATGACGAGATAAGGTCGGGGTCACCTTTGTATCTTCACACACACCTTTTGTTTTTAAGCAAATACTAGTACCTACATTTTTATGTAATGTCGTTGATACATAAATTATTATAAAACATAACTTATCGGTTCTGCCGTTAAAAGATATTTATATTATGTGGCATGGCTAATTTTTATTGGTTCGGATGCCAAATTAGTTATTACAGAACGAAATCGATTTTTTTTTTACTTAGCAATAATAATTGCGCGATTTTAATGTATAATGGCAATGCCTTAATAACAAAATGATAGATTTTAATAGATAAATTAGGCAATTCATAATGTAAGAAAATAAAACCGGTAAGAAGTCAACCTATCTGAAAATCTAACATGCGGTTAGTATTTCATCGATGATCTCTGCCTTTCACAGATATTTGGTGAAAAAAGACTTCGAGTGGTTAAGGCCTAAAGTCATGCATCGATGATCTGAGACTGTTAAGCTCAAAATACTATTTTATGTAAATTTGTAGACATGTAAACATGTAGACAGTGAATAACATAATTGAAGAGTGATTAATAGAGTTATAGCAATGGGTTAGCAACCTTTTACTAAAATGCCATATCAATGCTATTACGACCTCATAGTATTTTTAAAATACACGAGATTATTTTTGCTAGGAATAGTGAATTCTTGTATTTTAGTTATGAAAAGACGAGTATATAATATGTTTCCTTATACAGGACGCTCCAATCGACTTCGAACTATATAGGGTCAATAACATATCGTGTGTTAACTACATCATAGAACAACTAATAATGCTTCGAGATCCCATTATACCCTAGTGGACGGAGCAACGTCCTAACTAATCACCGTTTGAAAATAACAGATTGTGTCTGAGCACGGAACGTTCCTTGATATAGTGAAAGTGGGTCAGTGAAGCGAATCCCTAGGGATTGGCAATCTACTAAGCAATTCTGGTACGAACTCTATCATGGCACAGATAGCTGGTGAATATACACAATCATATACAATAGGTCTTTAATCCCTTTCGTGATAAATCTTCCAGATGCAGAGTTTTATCGGCCAGATTTATTTTAGTCACTGGGTTCCCTTCTCATACAAAGATTTTGAGCTTCCATTGTATTTCAACAGATGGTGTTACATGTGCATTCAGATAGTACAAGTAAAGTTTTCTTTTATCTGAGACTTAGTTATCAGGGATGTTAACGATATGGAATAATGTCGCAAATTGCTACTCAACCCCTAGTCCGTTAGTCACGTGTACAAAACCTGACAGGCAGCCTGCAATCTTGTTAACATGTTCAGTAAAGTCTTCTTATATTTGAACTTATTAATAGTAGTGTACGTAGCGTGAAGAACAGAAGAGCATGTATTAGAAGGTTAGTAGGAGTGAGGGAAGCAAAAGATATTTCTCAGGATCGATCGAGGTGGTGATCGGTAGTCTGTGACTATCCCGTTGAGGAAGTAGGGGCGTGAATATATGTATGTAAATAGTAGTTACACGTGCTGTCCAAGGAATTTATGCTTCCATCACTTGTTGATAAATTTCATAATGGTGTTATGATTTCGTACGTTGCCGAAACCTAACATATACCTAATACATATGCATAATAAATATGTACAATCGCGTCCTTTAGTTCATTTCAGTTTAGACAGAACTATGTAGTTCATAGGACCTAGAATGTAAATATCTTTTCAGATTAACTTTAGTTAGATATTAGTATATCAAAAGTTATTGAATCTTCTAACACTGAGTTTATGTTTACCTTCGAGAATTATGCACGTAATATCCTTATAAAACCTCTCTCATACAAAATTGTTATTACATTTCAAGAATACCTTCCTCACAATAGATCCAAATTATTTGTTTTGAATTGTTATAATGTTCTTCGTAATTCGATGACATATGTAACATTCAAAGGTATTGTTTGACCAAATTTATTATACTTCAACGCGTGTATAAGTTTGAATCAATTATTGCAAAATGTATCGTTCAATACAATTAGATTATTTAACAATATGGTTTCTTAATAGTTATCCATACTGTTATTGTTATAAAATTTTTTTTTTTAAAGTATGAACGTTACCTATTCTACGCGTCCTTATTTCCCAAAAAATGCAGAATATCGGGTATAATGCGTCCATTTCTCTGACTGAACGTTATTTGGAATGCTCCAGTAATACTCGTAAACATACTCGTAATTTGTACAAAATAAATGTTAATTGCAACAACCTGACAAGTTCGTTCTCGTGACAAAGGGTGCGACATTATTATTTTATCCAGATTTTCTATGTTAAACGTAATTTTAGTTTGGAAAACTATGATATTTCTAGCTATACTGTAGTATTATATTTTCTATACTGTAGTGTTATATTAGCTGTGTTTCTAGCATACCTGCATTACTTTATATTTATATATGAAAACGTATTAAAGCATAGCAAGATTTAGAATATTAAAATTTTTGTTATTGTATATTTTGAGGTCCTTCAATACCCCATATAGCTTTAGGTATAATTGTTTCGTACGCTTTATGTCCTGTGCTAGTCTAGGACGTAAAAATAATGTTAACTAACTGCCATTCTTTCCGGCATGTCGTAGGAGGCGACTAACGGCCCACCTGTCACCTATCGTCCATTATGTCATTGCAACCCCAATAATCATGTAAAAAGGTATTTCATTTTCGAGGTTCTTCCCATTGTGATTAAAGGACGTGAATGTATATGTATGTATGTATAATTGTTTTGTCTTACTACCTGTATATTCTGAACATTGCAGGCACGTGTTGATAAAATACAATCGCAGGTTTTGGTGTGTTGCTACCAACTTATAATGTTGCTACTACTTATCGTTTTGTGCAGCTCACTCCGTATTGTTTACATAAACAAACTTTATGTAAACATGTTCCTTATTCATATATAGTATGGTATTCATACAATTATACACGTATTTTTATCATTGCAATGGAAAGATGGCTAATGCAAACAGTATTATTTTTAGTTAGTATTTTGACCAATAACTCTAATATTCTTGCACTTCAGTGATCGTAGTTTTTCTTGAATCATTTTATTAGGAAAACCCCTCAGAAATTTATGTAATCCAGTACTATGATATAAACTTCTGAAAATTAGTTTATCACTCACTTAATAATTACGGTAACAAAAGAAATTTACCAATTCCATGTAGAAATTTAGAAGAAATTATACTACGGACTTTATACTTTTACCAGTGTATCTATGTAGTACATACATGTGTACATTAAAATCACGCCCCTTTCCATGCAGGTGAGTAAGCAGAGATCACGGATCCCCATTTTTACTTTCTTTTCATTGACATCTACACCTATACACCTTATCAATCCCACTGTATGTGTGTGTAGTCGTTGTAAATAATATTTTATCGTAATAAGATATGTACTAGTATATTCAATTAAAGCTTGAGGATACCTAAACGTATATGAACGAGGTTATCCTGATCTCACGACCTTTCGTCCGATGAGGTCCTATTTACCTCCTTGCTAACAAATTAGTTGCTTAGAATTTTATATCCTTGCAAGACATCAATCTGGCAGGTAAGAATTATGACATAATGTATTGCATTAATGTGTACGTAAAAAACGATGCAGTTTTTAGTTTGCTTGGTGTATACATGCATATATATGTCCGGCACTTAATAAATTATGTGCACAATATACAGGTTCGTATCTCAGTGGGTATAATACGAAAGATTCACTACTACTACTACAGCACAGATAATATAATACTACACTATAGCAAAAATGCTAAGGAAATCTTCCTATTCCATATAGCCATTTACAAGAAATAACTACTAGTTTTGTCAATTGCGAAACGATTTACCTCTTGTCACGCTATGGTATTCCTATCAATTTAATATTGAAACCAACGCCTAATATATTACGCCTAATTATAATTATATACATTTTGTACGGGATAGACAGAGACTATCGAACGCAACCTGGATCGATCTTGACAATGAACGATGATGTTCCATTTAAATAACAATGAAATGTGTGTGATATTTATTTGTATTTCGGTTATCTTATCTACAAAAATCGAGCTAACCTTAGTATGGAAATATTTCTCGTAATAATAAACAAATTGTAGCTAAAAAGTCTTGGCTTTTATCTTTCATTGTCATCATCTGATTACCTTCACTCCTAAGTAGTAAAGCGTTTGATAACAGCTATTGCTATGTCATCGAAGTGGGTATTAACATGAAATTAGATTAGAATAAGGAGTAGTGTATGAGGAGGTGTATGAATGTCAATGAAGCGAAAGTGGTTTTTCAGGATCAAGATAAATCGGGATCCGTGATCTTTTCCTGTCTCTCTGTAGGGCTCTTACTACATACATAGACATCACGTATGATTCCCTATAGAGGTGTAGGCAGCGATCACGGATCTCCATCTGTCCCGATCCTGACAGACCACTTTCGCTTCATTGACACTCATACATCTTCTCATAGACACTCGGTGGCTATAGGTACTCCTAACGTCACTTTTTTGCAATACGCATAAAATTTACGACTAGACTGGAAAGCAGAAGAAACGCGTAGTTCTGAACTCTGCCTCCACCGGAAATCGAACCCGGGACCTCAAAACGTCATGATGTCGATTGATTTATAAAAAAAAAAAAGAAGCAGGGTTTTAATATTTTACAAAAGAAACTAACGAAACCACAGTTTGGAGTAAATTTACGTTTTAACCGGAACCATGAAGTTTTCAAATTCAAAATTAGGGTTCAAGCAGAATAAATGCATCTTGATAGACACGTGAACAGGATAACACTCGTTTTACTATGCTGGTTGTACATTTTCTTTCAGCAATGTTACGTTTATCGGTAAACCTTGACAGTGTGCTGGTATAGCAGAAATAGTTAAATAAATTTCTTATGTTTATTTAGGATATAAGAACAACGCAGCTGGTAAATTTTAATTTATATTCCACTTCAAATCCTATAAACTTTGCATGTTCATTGTTATTTTGTATGAATATTTAGAGAATACATACATAAAAATGGCGGTAAGATAGAGTTTGGATCCCCATATTTCCCGATCCTGACAAACTATTTCCGCTTCATTGACATTTATACACCATCGCATACAAACTCGGCGCTTATTTATGTAATTGCTTAAGTAAAATGTCCTACAACTAAATCTCTTCTCGTGTTCACAAAACTCACACGTGAACTTTGCCTTTGCAATTAAATTGTTAAAAAGTTATCGCTAACAAGATCTTGTGTGATGAGAATATGATAATGGGTGTGTGTGAACGGCTGTGAACTTATTCATAGAAAATGGAAAAATACTATGAACTACTGCTTGTGATGACTCATTTAATCTATATTCGGTCACCACTGGATTCGATGACCGATTTAAAGGCAAAACTTCAATAATATACACTATTACATAATGATGTTTTGGTTTCATTATTATTGTGGTCCTGACATAATATCAGCATTACAGTTTTTCAATCAACTGATTTTTGTGTAACGTGTTCTTTCAGTGACCACTAATATATAATAGTCACTCACTCGTGACTGCATAAGACACTGTAATAGTCACTTATGTTCTATTCCTTAACCTTGTACCTAACAGGATCAAACAATCTGAACGTAAGTGACTCATATATACCTAGAATCAGACTGGTTAAGAGCTAGACTGAACCGATATTAATCGGCTTTAGTATAGAATCTTCGTTCATAGTTAAAAACATAGGTATATTTCAAGTTCAAGAATACCTATAATTCTAGGTTAGATATTCCATTTTTCGTCCCCTCAATTTCTAATTACGTAATTTTAATCTAATTTTTACATATTCAGTACCCAAATTTTCACAATGTAATCCATGTCACCCTAATAATGTTTACTAAAGCTTACATACATTCACATCACGTCTGATTTCCTGTAGAGGGTAGGCAGAGATCGTGGATCCCCATTTGTCCCGATCTTGGCAAAAAACTTTCCCTTCATTGATACTCATACATCTTCTCATACACACTCGGTGGCTATATTAATATAGTTTAATCCAATATATAGTCAGGTTTTGTCGTTTTAAGTTACGAACAGACCTCGAGCAATGGGTGGTATATATTTACAACAAGTACAAGATTAGTCACAGACTAAGCGACACGATCTCTAAAACGGATATGATCAATATTGTCACAATGGACACTTCGACTCAAAGTAAAGATGTTTGTACCGAGGAGTACATACATACTCATGTTTATCCCTTACGGGTTGTTATGAATATTATATTTATTTGTCTCGCATACAAGTTCATGCTGTACAATTTTAAGTTAATTTTACAGACATGTAAGTGTGATTTGGTGCCTAAACTTAGGACAAAGTTTCCCATATCTCAAAAAACATAATATCACCTCTGTTAATAACATACAATTTACGACTTGTGTAAACACACTCCCTTTGCAATTTTTATTTTTTAATATTTATGAGTATTCATATAACTCTCTATTTTAGCGCCCTCTAATTTTCAACTATTAAATATACATACATATCACCCTTTTACATTACCATACACATCAGAACTATTTTCCTTTAGAAGAAAGATAAGTAAAAATTTCCTACATTCCGAAAAGAAATACAGCTACTTCCCTTAACGTACCACGGGACTTACAAGGGCTAGTGCACACACTAAGAGTTCGAATCACGTCCCCAGAACCGTTAGTAGTTGGCAGACGGACTGTTATGAATGCCGCCTAACCATCGCATAGTCAACAAATGAATCACGCCTCAATGAGTGAACTGCAAACTGCCAAGCGTATTACTCACTTTCCTCAACTTGAGGTACTGTCCTAAATGTAGAGTCATGGGTAATATTATTTGTCTTTCGTTGATGCAAGTTGAATTGAAGAAACTATCTTAGGTTTATTAAAAATTAAAAAGGTTGACATTTCACTATCGCTTCTCTTGTGTGTCCATATCTGCAATTGAGGAACAATTTATCTATATTATCTATGGTCACATCGAACCCCCTTTTAGACGAGCCGGTACCTAGCGTTACACGCCGTGTTAAATGTAACCTCTCCGACTATAAGGTAATGTTAAGAATAGACAGATATACTCACGATGTTTTCCCTCATCTTAGAAGTCATATATGTATTTTGGTTAAATATCCTTGAAAAAGGCATGTAACACTATCTCCAAAGGAAAGTTACTTCGATTGCATATACTACAGAGATTGCCTTACATAATTACCGTTGCAGGCATGAATCCTCAACTAATTATGCAAATAGGAACGAGTACTAAGCCAATTACGACGCAGACACCCGTCACAGTTCCGTTGTTACTCAATTCTAGGGCATTGCGATTCCTACTTTTACGTCCGTGAGCCGGCAATACTGCGTGGCGGTGACGTTTTTATACTTTTACTATGATTGAGATTATTTTTAATCGTGTAGTTTAACGTAGATAGTAGACAGGTAGCCCTAAGGATTAGGGATTGCCTGTAAATAATGTGGGTTACAATATTCAAAGCAAGGAAATCATGGAAAGCTTTATTTTTATATAAAACCTAACTTTGTACGAGTATATTAAAGTAGTTTCACAAGTAACACAAAAGTCGATTTACGAAACAAAATTTACTTGATACAATCTAATTACCAGGGTTAATTCAAAAGGATATTTAAATTCATTTTAGCCAATAGTTGTGGTTTTTTAATGGGAAAAACCGATTGATCGGCATTCAGTTTAATGGTTTTACATTAACATCTTACTAGATTTGTAGATCATTCCTATATGGTCAAAGATTTAAAATCACCCTAATTATAATTTATTCAGCTCCAAAGAGCATATTTAACCAAAACTTACATTTTCCTAAATTAAATTCAAGTTATGTAAGCTAATACACTTAATTATTCATATTTGATACTTTGAAGCAATATTAATTTATTCATGGCTCGAAGGAATTATTATTCTCAAACATCGTTAGTGTCTTACACGTTGAAACGCAGTGGATCTTCCGACATAGCCATTCAAACATCCTCTCTCCATAGCTAGTTATTGATAGTATCATAAAAATAATGAACATTGTGACTGCAGATAAATTAAACGGTCTTCAAACATCACGAATGGACTGTTATTTTTTCTCACAGCAAAACAAAATGAGTGGCAAAGATCGTGAGAGAGCATCGTAATCGGCACTCTTTCGTTTCGGCTGTTCTTAAGAACCGGTGTACAGGGGAACCGTTATTTTATTATTTAGTCTTCACGAATTTAAAATCTTTATAAATATAATTCTTAAGAGGTTTGCACTGTTCGTTGTACTTGCAATCAATGGACTAATGGTAAAGATGCCACGATTTCCGATAGTGACAGGGATTTCTCTTCGCTATCGAGACTATTTCTGCTGGGATTATAGATATACATTGAAATTAGTAGGGTTAAAAGGCGATATCTGATACAAATATATCTTTGGGTTGTAAAGCTATGTTCATTAATGAAGCTTTCACTTATAGAAATGAGGCATGAAACTTTTTTTTTATTATTATTTATGTATGACATATTAGATATTTTTTTCTATTTCTTGTATATACAAACGTACCTAATATTATAATTGCGGTTCTTTATACCTTAAGAAGTAGACTTGAGCATAGGTATGAAACCCTCGTAAATTTTTAGCCATACAGAATTACAATCTATGCTAATTATCAATGGTTGGATATAAAAAACTACCATAAATGTAAATTTCATATATCTTTCAGAATATTTACTACATCTAGGTAGTAACAAACCTAATTTGTTTAAATATAGTCTATATTTAATATTCAAAAAGAGTTGCATTCGCATCGAAATGTTCTAATACTCACGCTACTATAATACATTCAATGACCTTTTTCTAATACGACGTTATTTTAGACCAATATCAATTTTCTTTCAAGGATAAGTGCGCTATATCATACAACTTATTGTAAACTGTGACAATACCTAATTGGTGTCATGTTACAGTACAGAAACAATAAATACCAAAGTATTTAATGATAGATTACAATTTTAAATTAACTAACCTATTGTTTTAGGACTACGTTGTTCATTTATGTATTTGTGAGAATACAAATATAATTATTCACCTCGTTTAATACATTTCTAAGTGGATAGAACCACATTAAATCTCCTTGTTTTCTTTAGTAATACTATCAGGCAATACCATACTAAACAAGTCACTCATTCCACATTAAATGTACTATGGCCACTCAAACTATTCCAAAATCTAAATTCGTAAAGCTATATTGACACATCTTGTCACGTGTATGTAATTACCAATAAGACTAAATGTCAATCGACATGTTAACATAACCTGTTACGAAATATTTGTGGTGTGTAAGACGAGCATTAGTTCTTTTTATTTGCAAATTCAATCACAAATTACTAATTTGCAGAAATGCATTTTATGCCCGTGTCAAGTTAAGTTGCACATATTATTTTAATATAAATTTACGTCACTTTTAAGGGTGGGCAGAATCTTGGAGTCGTAATAATTTGATGGTTAAACTTTCGAAACGATTAGCACCCTGTGACGGGCTTCTAGTCTATCACACAATAGATTACATTAACACGATTGCAAGCAAGAAAGAAATACAGCTACTTAGTTTCTACAACGTCAGAATTACATATCTTACATAGTTTATTGTATAACTAATGCATCTATAACAATTCCTAGATGTCAACCTCACTAATTAATCTTAAGAGAAGCTTATTATAAACGTTTCGAAATACAGAAAATTTATTGAATATTTCGTCACTATAAGCACTGTTTTATCTGGCTTTTTAATGTAGAAATTACAATTCAAAATGACGTGCTTATCTACAATTAAAATCCGAATCGGCGTGTGATTATTAAAACTGTAAAACTTTATCAACATAGTTCGTGCCATTTGGAATCCAGTTGATTTATTATTTATTTACAGCCTGATAAGTGAAATATCCGTTTGCAATATATCAAACTAAATAACTTCGTATTTTTTTGTTTAAATATTATTCTTTTCCATTATAAGATTTTGTCTTTTCTTTGGGACTTGAATCCGACTAACTTAATGCCTTTTGAACTAGCATGTTTTTTGAGGCTATTAGGAGCCCAGGGAAGTCTATTTATCTATGTAAATTACCTACAAGTTTTACAAATATTCCACATTAATGCCATTACAACCCTGATAGTATTGTTAAATGTGACGTAGAGATGTGTCCGAGACTCTGTACACCCCGAAAGGGATTCGGGAGTATGCGTATGTAATAAAACTTAACAATGGAATATTTCAGAAGTAAGCAATCAACATCTTATCTTGCATTAACAACCAAACTTACTGTTTATTACCCTTTTTATTAACTGTTTGATTGCTAGTGCCAGACTAGAGTAGAATAGATTGAATACTGAATGCTTTGCAATTTATTATATGTAACTTAATAATATACACGCGTTATACTCGATTTCCTGTATTAATACCCTCTGCATTGGCAGAGATTACGGATCCACATCTGTCCCGATCGCGACAGATCACTTTCGCATCATTGACACTCATGCACCTTATTAGATACCTTTGAACCCTATTCCTTAGTAATCTAATGCCATATTATATTATCTGTGGCCATGACGAAAGAATGGTACCTAGTAGCAGTATAGATGAGTCCCTAACTAGCGGTTAATGTTTTAATCTAACAATGGTATCGTAAAACGTTAAACATGATAATTAGATAAGTACGTCATTGATAGTTGATCGCTTCAATTCAAATTAATATACCTTAGGTCGTATGTAAATCGTTATAGATATAGGAATAGTTTATTAAGTTACTGGTTTATTCATAACATGGTAAAAGCTATTTCTTTTACGCATATCTTTTGGAGGGGACGAAACCTCGGAGAAACAATATCTATGTTTAATTTTATTATTTCATTTTTGCCTACTGGTTTGTTTTTGCCTTTTGACGAATATATTTGTTACCAATACTCATCTATTTGATTTTGCAAATATCAATTATATTATATGCGAACTTTTCAAACTAGAAACAGCACCAATCTATCAACTAATACAGATTAAAACATTAATAAGCTCTGTAATCATTCCATCAGTCAACTTTAGTATGAAGCCCAAACGATCAATGTTAATGACCTTTATGTTGTACTAAAAGATGATGAGATAAGTGGACTTGTGTTCAAGCTTCATCATGGTCATTTTTCATAGAGCCGAGTCGGGTGGTCTAGTACAAACATAGTCTGATTTTGATCATTCAATGATAGTAGTAAATTAACATTCTATGAAAAGGTATAGCGAGTAATTGCGGAATTTAGTTGGTGACAAAACGAAACGCGTTGTATTGTGCTTACATGCAAATATACATGTCTTTTTTTAAATTATGCAGAAGATAAAACTTTGGGGCTACACTATCTCCTCATTCATTAGCATCATTAGAATTAGGATTCAATTGAATATCGATATCAGGTTCCGTCTCCGACATAACGGGACCAATTTATTAGCATTCTAACCACATCATTGATTTTATTCATTATTAATGAATTGCTAACTTAAGAATCAATATAAAAAACACTACCTCATAAGTTCCTGTAAGTACATTTTAGTACCTTACGTTTTAATACGAAACAATACGAAAACATCTTCAGAACCAAGAGGAAACAACTAAGTACTGCGGTTCATAGTCAACTCACCTGTTGGCCATTGAATGACGGCATTCCTGAGTTCAAAAAGCCCCGTTACATCGGATGCCACATTCACCTAGCCATGTGACTTGGTACCCGTACGTACTTTTATGGTTCTTTGCAGTACTCGAATACTTGTACTCGTTTACGGCGGGTATTTGAATGGTTTTGGACGCATGGAGTGTTACGGTTTGTATTGGTGATTGATTTGTTTGGGTTGGTGCGGGATTTAGTTCATCAAAACAGGCTTTTGTTGAAAAACTACTTACTACGTGACTTTTTGATAAATGTATTACTTTTTTTTTACTTTTATTAGTCGACTGATGTTTTTTTCTGTGATGCTGTTACAAATTGTACAATTGTGACTTGGATCAAAATAATGTATATTTACTATCTTAATATAGTTCTTATCTTAATGAAAACGATATCAGGTTTGATCCTAAAAACATGTATTTGTAGATTAATAGGGAACGCAACATGGCCTCATAAATACATTTAATGCGTTTTCCAGGAACATTCTTTCTTTTCCATTGATAAGAAGCAGTAAAGATATGATAAAGGATAATATCGACAATTAGATAGTAGTGAAATAAATGTTGTCCAGTCTGTTGGTAGCGAGCAAATATCGATGCAAGTGACTACTTACATTCTTGTTTGATTAGATAAGACGTTTTTGTTGCAAATTTGTAGTTGTATCGATCGATGATATTTTTAATAACGAAAGGAATCGCATTCATTTGCTTCAAAGGGAATATTAATTGATGGGGTAAATAAGTAAAATAAAATATCTTTTTTTTTAATTCTTTATTTAAGCCATTCACCACTAAGGTTATGTCGGCTGAAGTACAAACACTGATGCCATGGCGTTTGAACTTCTTGTTATTCAACCGCCATGGTTACACCAACGCCGCCGGCCGCTATAACCGAAGATAAACAAAATCGAAGCTCCTATCTTCTCTTAAAAATAATAATAATAAATAATAAAATAAAATATCTTGACTTAATGAAAAACAGCTATCTTTTTTCTTGGTATATCGTATGGGTGAGTAAGTAAGCTGAAAATAAAATTTATTTTTTGTCAGATACTCACAACGTCACTCATGTTGCATATGAATTCCAAAAAAATTTAAAGATTTGTTAAAAGTGATAAAGGGACATTACGTCTTTTCTATCTGTACATCCCGAAGGGGATTGAATGAACAGAGTCTGATAATGTGTGCAAATTTATTCATATTCTTTAATTAAGACATTCGATGTTTGTTTTCTAGAATCGTTCCCTCAAACACATATTATAACATATTGGTATCAGAGATATTTTTTGGAAATCATCTACAACCTATGTAGCTATATTATATGTACAACCTATACATGACTAGATACACCCAAACATGGAATATCGATCATGGAATCGATCTCAGCCTACCCCTCTACAGGGAATCAGGCGTGATGTGTATATGCAGAACCTGTCAGTATTTCCTGATTGCTGGAAATAGGGTTAAGTACAGTCTGGTTAGTTCCGTTTCATATAATTTCTGTAGCGTCTCGCAATTATCGGGAAACAGGGTGTCGTTAACATTTTACGATGTAACCTATGATGGGTTCAAACTTAGATATTATTTCGGTACATACTAAAACATTTATTTCATACAACATACATACAAACAGAAGACCATGTATGAGAACGTTATGGGTGTGAGTGAAGCAAGAGTGATTTGTCTGGATCGTTCCAGGTGGTGATAGATAGTCTCTGCCTATACCATTAGCGACGTAGAGGCGTATGTATGTTGGATGAAATATCGATAACGACAAATCGTAAGGGACGTGACGTTACTTCACTAAAATCATTATCACTTTTGTGATTTACTAGCTTCAATAACTTGACATATTCTCAAGTCATATTCATATAGGACCAAAAAGCCATAATGTCGAAATTCTGTTCATTCCATTTATGATTTTATACCTATTCAATTTATGAGCATTATATTCGAATAAAGTTTTATGTATGTCTTTAGTATACACAATTATCCAATCTTACTAAGTTCTGTATTACCTATCGTTTCAATATTTAATAACCATTCTAGCTTTATATCTTGTACATTATACAATACTTTGATTGCCTACCGAAGTTCGTGAGAACATCTGCCTTCTGAAACATATGAGTAGTGAGGATTGGGAAATATTTTATGTTAGGACTAATATTTCAAACTTGTATTGTGTTATTACTCTACAACGGCTTTACACGAAGGTAATAGGTACTAAGTTTTATGGCTAAGAGTAGGCTTTAACCTACTTCAGGATAGTACCTATCTGCTAGGAAGCATAAACTAAATTTAACTCGGGAAACAATATGAATTGTGCTACGCATAGATTGTATAACTTACATGCTTTGTTTGAATTAGATACGAATATATATATATATATATATATATATATATATATATAAAAGTGTAATAGCATTCTTTGTTGGAAATATGTATGTGTATATGAGTCTTTATTCGCTATTTTCATAATAAGTAATATTTGTAATATGATGAGAGAAAAAAACGATAAGCTACAAACGTTACAAAAATACTGATATACATTTGTATTTTGAATAAAATAAAAATTTTTGCAAATGGTAAGAGTACGGATTAGGGTTACACATACATACATAACCAACATCCTTTTCGGGGCGGATAGAACGCAGAGACTTTGATAATTTCCTAAGTCACAGTATAGCATGAATATTGGGCTAGTGATGTTATAGAGAACATTTGTGACAGGTTACTCGCCCATCAACAAATAGATTCCATTTACTCATATTCTCTTAATCGCCTCCTCCAACATGCTAGGAAGAATGGCAGCTTTTTACGTCACAGGCTAACAAGGGACTTACAGTAACAACAGTGTCATAATTATAAAATCTATGGCGCGCAGAACTTATTCAATTAACTAACACATAGTGTCATGCCTTCGCTTACTACAATGTTGCAAAGCAATTTCACCGTGAATAGCAGTCATAATGTATGTGATTGTATGGCTAAATAGAAAAAAAACCATGAACAATACCGCTATGGTCACGCTTGATGTATTGATAAGGCCTATAGTAATGAATATGTAGTTGTAAATTATAATTTGTCCCGTGCTAAGAAAGGAGGTAAAAAGAAAGCTAGCTAGCTACCATTCTGCCCCGTATGTTGAAGGAGGCGACTAAGGGACTAGGAGTAAATATAATTAAATTACGGGATAGCACCCTGTCACCAATGTTCTATATTAAATCACAACCCCCATGTTAATGCCAAAATATGACTAAAGAGATGTTATTTCCTCGAGTCTTGTGTATGTAAATTAGATGTATGTTATATGGCGATCTGGTATAGGACTTATCACAAAAGAACTACAAGATTAATTTACAATATACTTAATTATCACGAAACCTAATAAGTTTTCTTAATTTACTAAAGTCTTATATACTTGGGAACATTAATTGCCTAAGAGGATTATTGTAATGCTAATTGAGGTGAAAAATCAAGGAATTGATTATCCAGATTAGGTAAAACTTCACTTCCCTTTTGGTCTCAATGAACTCTCAGTGAAATAAGGTTATGCCAGTTAACTTTTATAGCTACATTCTACTACCACGAAGTGCTAAGTAAATTATGTTAATACATCAATTTAAATAAAGGCACGGGTCACTTAATAGGATTAATTAATGGATTCAAACTGCTACAAGAGGACCAAGTTAAGAGTGAACTTTAAGTATGAAATTTAAATTGGTACTTTTGAAGTGGCCGGCGCTTCTAAATTCCTTATTTACATGAATATGGGACACGTGATGAATATTTTATAGTGTTTAGATGACAGCCTGGAATCTCTTACGGATAGTCAGAAGTTCAGTGACTATTAGCAATGGTATTGGAAATCTCATATACTACTTTTAAATATCTTCTAAGACTAGACAGACTATATAGTTAATGCATGATTAGCATTCCTTCACATTGTTTATGAAATACGTAAAATCAATTACCAGTTAGTTATTAAATCTTTCATGTTAAACTTTGAATTATAATTAAGTTGATGTAAGTTAAGCAAATTGGTGCTTATAAATTTCGCATTAATGTTTGAATTATAATAAAGTTGATGTAAGTTAAGCAACTTGGCGCTTTTGCTTATAAATGTATTTTCTTTTTTTCCAGGTAAGTGTACAACTTAAGCCAGATTGACCACACTGGGTGAAGACTTTTAGCACTTCTTATAACTATTTAGAAGAGTTCAGAAGCAATTCCATCAATTTAACTCCAGCCCATTATTTACGTGAGTAAGTTATAAAAAATCATTTGATTAGGTTTTAGATGTTTCGTACATATTGTAGAATGGGAAGTATTTTAATTATATATTTAAAATTTACCAACTCATCACGAATGCTTTTGCAGAGGTAGGGTTTTAAAACCTCGTAGTTATAAAGAGTATTTCATACTTATTACACTTTTGTACAACGCCCCTCTGGAATGACAATTGACAGTATCCTGAACTGAGATAGACTCAGCGCCTGTTATTAGAGTACCCGCCACATAAGGTGGCAGTAGCCAAACTTGGAACTAAATTTGACGTTTCCGCCATTGCGTGTTATTTTGTATGAAAGGTAAATTTAGTATTACCAGCGTTGTGTTTTTTGCCCACTCTTTGTAATTTTTATGTTTGTTAAGGGTGATTATAATAAATTGATTTCTGGAGTTTCTTGTTAGTTCTTCTCCAAGGGTCTCCGCTGAACTTCTTCTTCTCAATCGTTACGCTCTTATCAGAGCGGTCGTGGTCTTCATGACGTGGCATCTTGAGCAGCCGAAATGGTTGGTGAACTAACCTCGGTAAAAATATGTAAAGACAATGCTCAGTGCCATGTTTGAAATAGTTTTTTTACATACATACATACACATCACGCCTGATTCCCTGTAGAGGGGTAGGCAGAGATCACGGATCCCCATTTGTCCCGATCCTGACAGACCACTTTCGCTTCATTGACATTCATACATTATCTAATACACTCTCGGCGGTTATAGGTACTCCTAACGTCACCTTTTTTCAATATAGCGTCTATCTGACTGTTACATATATGTCTTATTAGGCCGGCCCCTACGTAACCGCCCTTCCACTTCACTCATATATATTCCTTTTGTCAATATATAGTTTTTTTAATTTGTACTTAGATCATAAAATAACTTTCAAAGAGAGCTTATGATAGGGCCTATTTTGAATTAAAATATTTTGACATTTGACTTTGGTATATTAATTTGTTTTATTTGAGTTTATAGCTCTGCAACCAAAGTTCGTTACAAATGAAACCTCAATATAATGTATCGAGCCGTATGGCACAGTGAGTGCTAGTTTTGGCGTGTTTACTGGCAACACTGGATTACGCGACTGTGGCGACGCCTCCAACTGCCACCTTATGTGGCGGGTACTCTATGCAAAAATTAAGCTTCAATTGACTTATATCGACTGAGTAAATTAATGAAGAATATTATTTTAGCACAAACAAAAAATACGGAATGACAAATACTGACCACTCAAGAATTATAACCAAAGACAATCTTTGATATGCGTTCTTAGAGTACCCGCCACATAAGGTGGCAGTTGGAGGCGTCGCCACAGTCGCGTAATCCAGTGTTGCCAGTAAACACGCCAAAACTAGCGCTCACTGTGCCATACGGCTCGATACATTATATTGAGGTTTCATTTGTAACGATCTTTGGTTGCAGAGCTATAAACTCAAATAAAACAAATTAATATACCAAAGTCAAAAGTCAAAATATTTTTACTCAAAATAGGCCCTATCATAAGCTCTCTTTGAAAGTTATTTTATGATCTAAGTACAAATTAAAAAAACTATATATTGACAAAAGGAATATATATGAGTGAAGTGGAAGGGCGGTTACGTAGGGGGCGGCCTAATAAGACATATATGTAACAGTCAGATAGACGCTATATTGAAAAAAGGTGACGTTAGGAGTACCTATAACCGCCGAGAGTGTATTAGAGAATGTATGAATGTCAATGAAGCGAAAGTGGTCTGTCAGGATCGGGACAAATGGGGATCCGTGATCTCTGCCTACCCCTCTACAGGGAATCAGGCGTGATGTGTATGTATGTATGTAAAAAAACTATTTCAAACATGGCACTGAGCATTGTCTTTACATATTTTTACCGAGGTTAGTTCACCAACCATTTCGGCTGCTCAAGATGCCACGTCATGAAGACCACGACCGCTCTGATAAGAGCGTAACGATTGAGAAGAAGAAGTTCAGCGGAGACCCTTGGAGAAGAACTAACAAGAAACTCCAGAAATCAATTTATTATAATCACCCTTAACAAACATAAAAATTACAAAGAGTGGGCAAAAAACACAACGCTGGTAATACTAAATTTACCTTTCATACAAAATAACACGCAATGGCGGAAACGTCAAATTTAGTTCCAAGTTTGGCTACTGCCACCTTATGTGGCGGGTACTCTACATAATTTTAGTATATACATTTCAGTAATTTTGATAGGCACATAATTATTTTCCTTAAATAAATAAATTGCAACGGGTGGTTTGTCAACATCGTACAAAATCAAGCAGAAAGACTTTAATACAAAATAAGTATTTTACCTGCATAAACAACCATAAACTCAATAAGATCTTATCACATCAATTCTGGAAACAGATA